>APFE031011882.1:65468-98465 GCA_000404065.3 Pinus taeda | reverse complement strand
CATCCAAGAATTGTTCATTTATGTAATGTAAAGGAGGTTGCCCCCTCGAAGAGGCTGAGTTCTAAGGCGTTGATCTATATTTTCTATCTTTTCTTGAGCTGGTTTCATAACATAAAGCGGCTAGACGCCAGGTACCCAGCCCAGTTTTACTGTAAAAATAATTGTTAAACTGATCCCTGAAGATCGAACACAGCGAGACAGCGTTGGAGGGGAACAAGAGATCGCAAGGATATGGTAGGAAAACATACACTAACCATCGTTGTGCTGCGTGCATACTGAAAATCCAGAAGGTCGCTGTGTATGTGCCTTCTGAAATTTGTGCTCATGAAGTTGAGGAAATAGGCGTGGCGGTTTTGGAAGAAAACCCCGGTTGTGCTGCGTGGTGAGAGATGATCGTGGTAGGACCAATGGAAAGTGTTGCGCAATCATGTTAAAGAGACCGTGAGAAGTCTCAGATGGGTTTCGTGGACCCATAACCCACAGGTCCTAAGATCGGACTTGTAAAAATATTGAAAACGAAGAGACCCAGAATTCGTTTTCACCAAGGGGGTCTCCTTGTTTTCATCATTGTCAATGAAGCTCTGCATAGCCTACACCAGGATATTGACCCTGTGTATTCCACAAGGACGACTCTACTGTCACCACCACCCACCAAACCACCAGTCATGCCAATTTCCAAGCTAGGCTTCAGAAATGGGTAATTCCACCCAAAGACATTGCCACTCCCAGTTATACCTCCTGCGATACCACCTTTGACCTCCTCTCTCAACCCAGCCACTCAAACATGCTAAAAACCATAGAAAACTGAAATAACAATCTGCCTCATTTACCAGCGTCCACATAATACAGACGTAGTAAAGCCTGAGATATCTTGGGAAAAAACCTCTATTGAATTCACCATACCAAAAGTCACAGAAGAATATCAAATACCACCTTTCGGGGCTGAAGGTCCTTCATCGCCGCTTACGCTTAAGCGTAGGTTACCACCCAAGATCCCAACACCAGATGAAGACACAAATGCAAATGCCAACCTTCCTCGCCATCCCGCCCGTTAACCTTACAAAACCCCCATTCTCTAAGATGACACGAAGTCTCGCATGTTAGGATATTCTGATATATAGGAAATAGTTAAGTAGAACCTCGTCTAGTGTCTTTTCTATGTACTTTTTGTAACTTACAATCTAGCAGTCACGATATGTTCTAGACATGAAGTGATCTGATGATTCATTCTCTCCTCAGTATTACCGATACTTGATCCAAAGATTAACACTCAATTGGTCCATGATGTCTATTTAAATAGCATGGAGGGTCATTTGTAAGGTGGCTGTTCATGATAGAAGCTTATGTAAATTTTCTTTCTTTTACATTAATAAATTTCCTGAAGTGGCCACGTTGGCTCAGGTCGTGGACTATTTCCCTCTTTGAGAGTTTTAACCACATCAATAATATTGGTGTACTGATCTGTGATCTATTTGTGAGCAGTGTCCTTTGGTGTTCTCTCTAAGGAACTTACCCTGTAAATTCTTACATGGTATCGGAGCATAGGTCACGAGTTTGATACACACCCAGCTCGCATTGTGGGGGAGATTGTTGGACATTGGATAAACCAATGCTCCCCGTGTGTTTCGTGACATGGACTAACTGCCTCTTGTGGATCCTTATCTCTGGCAATGCGATCATTTATTAACACCTGCGGGTTTTAGTCTAACGACAATCATGATTCCCAACAAGTAAACTTCAATTTATGGTTGGAGTTCAAGAAGTTGTCACTAAGGGGGGATATGCTCTAATGCCTCTATGCTTGGCATATTTGTGCTTGCCATAGCAACTTGTCTTTCAAGAAGTCTCTTGCAAGGTCAAAGGTACATTCATTTTCCCATAGTCTTTCACCCATTTAATAATTATGTTTGCTGCCCTATTTTGTCTTTCCTTGCATTCACTATCTTGCATGTTGTCAACCTGAATATTTGTTTCTCCTTCATTCTTAGCGGAATTGCTAATAACTTGAGCCCAAGTTTTGGACACTTTGGTAGAATCTCCTTTCATTTCTTCTCTTCCGTTCTCTTCATGGTTATTTATTTGGGCAATCATTTTCCCTTTATCCTGCGATGATTTCACATTCCTTTCCACTACAGATTCCTTTATGTTTTGCAAATCCGCCTTCATGTGTTGCCATTTTGTCTTCCCTATTAGGAGAGCTTCCTATAGCAATGCCACTTGTTCTTTCAAAACTTTATTGTTTTCTGCTAAATCCTTGTTCTTAACTGTTATTATATGAATTTTATGATCTCTTTCATTCCCTTTAGCTTCTAAAACCTCCAACATTTGTTTTGAATTTAACAATTCTTTCACATAAAGAACAGATAACCAAGTGACAGGTGTGGATGTGGGACTATATAAGGTAGAATCGTCAATGACTTTTCCTCTAGACTTCTTATTGCCACGTGTTTGTAGAGGAGACTTGTTTGAGTGCTTTTTACGAAGGGCTTGAGTACTTTTCTTTTTAAATTGTTTCTTCCTTGTTTGATCCCATTTTAGATGGGCTATTCTTCGTTTTAAAATGCTCTGATATTGTTTGGCATTGATCCAAACCCACTTCCCACCTTTGACAGATGAGGCAAATTTCAATTTTCCTAATCATTTGTCTCCACATGTTCTGAAATTTCTTGTTCCTTTGTCACGTTTGAATGCATTTGTCGTCCAACCTGTTTCGAGAAATATGTAGGTCTATAAAATGCCAAGATTACTTGCACTACTCCTTGTTGTTCAGGTTATCACTGCTCCTTGCTCGCTGCTCGATACTTCTGCTACATAAAAGCTTCCTACTTTTACACTGCTCGCTGCTCTCATTCCTAAACAAAAAGTACCGAATAACATCTTAGATTGAACATTTTAAGGTAAGAGTTTATCATAATTAGTTTAAAAAAATTTGTGTGGGAGTTATCTTAAGAATTTTGATTTGAAGGAGTACCTACTAAGTATATGAAATGAATTTATAGTTTGGAAAAATTTCACATTATTGAATTGTTTATTTTACATATATTTGTTTCTTATGGTGGAATGAAGAAATTATAAAATCTCAATTTCATATTAACAATGTTATTAAAGATAAAGAGAGAGAAATCATATATATAATATACTATATAAATATATATATATTATCACATTAAGAGTATGTGTTTTTGTCTTTGGTAAAATGTTATAGGTAAATTCAAAGAGGATTGAAATATATATACCTTTCTAGACTTTAAATGAAAAAATCTCATATATCAATTTAATATCTAATTTAGTCATAATCTTAAAATTAAATTATCATTATTATTTTTCAAAAACATTAAAAATAAATAAATAACAAACTTAATTTTAATTTACATATTAAAAATTAATTAAATATATTTATCCCTATTTTATCGTGAAGATTGTTGATTTGTAAATAGGCTTTGTTATAATATCATGGGACATTCATCAATGTTACATGCCCAAAAAAACATGACTCATTTCATATGATACTTGTCCATATAGCATTGTTTTTAATTAATTAATTTAATTAAAAGGATAAAAAATACATAACTACTAAATATCTTTTTTCCTAAGTAGGATTAATCTATTAATATAATACAAAAATGGTAATTACATAGAGGTCCAGCCTCCAAAGTACTGAACAACAACCATCACAAAATAATTCGGTTTAGCTGTGACTACCCCAACAGAGGGGAAACCAGTCTAGGAAATAAAAAATACCCACATATGGGTTGACAGTTTTGACCAAAAAACAAAATGACATTTCAGACATTGTATTGATCTAATCATAAAACATAAATTTAACCGAAAACTCCCAGTCAACATGAGAAGCATCGACTTGGCAAAAAAGCGACACCTGGTTGCCAAGTGTCAGGGCTAGAGGTTGTCCGGGGCCAGTTCCTCTTCAATCCTGCATGCATATTTGTACCAATCATCCTCTTCAGCTGACATGTCTGCTCCCTGAGTTGGATGGACTGTTTCAGCATTCCCCGTACCTACATGCAGGCCAGACGTGTCGCCTCGTCGGCTGCCAGAAACCTGAGTGTCACCAAGCATGCTCCCCACAACTTGCTGATTGCCAGCCGGTGCTTTGCCATGCAGGGTGGTTCTATTAACGTCTGGTTGCATTTTTCCTGCGCTGCAAACTCCTCTATTGCTTGGAGTTGCCCTGTTTAGCTCTTCATTTTGTGCACCCAAAGGTGCCGACTGGTCCATTTCTTCAGTAAAAGTGATTGTAATAGTAGCGGTATGATGGGTCGGTTCAGAGTGCTACGAAAACGAAATTGAGTGGTATGGGGTGCTGGATGCGGGGAGAGGGGGAAATTTGCTATATGAACTGCAACGTCCCACCATTCAGAACCTTGAAAACCAGTTCTTCCCCTTTCGCTTCGGGTGTCTGGATATCGGCCAGGGAAAAGGTCGAATGGATCAGGGTTGTCTGCTGAAGAAGCAAGGGAAGCCGAGGTAGGGCTGGGAGTTGTTAGAGGGCGGATTCTTCTGCCACGCGTGCCTCCCCTCCTGCTTCTCATTCTATGACGAACCATGGCTGGATTGAAGGAAACGTTAGCAGTCGAGGAGGTGGTGGAGTAATTGTGCAGAGGATGGACCGAGGAGGGTTGAGCTAGAGCTAAGTTGCAGAGCCTGGTTTGTGAATAATGAAATCCATTACCTAGGTCAATGAAGCTTAGCAGCCAGCATCGGCAGCCAGTGACAGTGCGAGAGCATGGCTCAGAGGCTTGCGTGGGGTAGACACAATGGAGCAAGGGGGGAGGGATAACATAATGCTCTGCAGACTCCATTGCTTTGAAGGAGGTGGAGCAGTCTCGACCTTGGGACGCATTTAATGGCTCCTGCAAGGTGCCTTGAATGTGCCTCAGGTGGGCTTGGGGAAGGGCGCAGCCGGCCATGTGGCTAGCCCATCCGCCGCCCGACCGTCTTGTCAAATTAATTAACCAGATAATCACTCGCATCCAGGTATAACTACTAAATATCAATACTACTATAAAAATTCTATAATATTTCATGGAAGTTAAATTCTTACCATATAATTAACTTAAAATTTTGAAAACCTCAAATTGGAGGCTTTTGTGATTCATAATTTAAGCAAAGATATTCTGAAGAAATCACATAGAAATCTTAGGGTCAACGTATTTAGAATCACATAGAAATCTTAGAGTCGACCTAACCTCTATCTATGTTCATCATCAGAACAAGGTTGGAGAGAAAGATCAACGAATCACCTACTTATATCATAGATGCAATCGTAAAATTTTAACAGTAAAAAACATAAATAATATAAAATAAAATGAAACCTTAAGAATCCAAATAAAAAATTAAAAAAAAAGTAATTATTATGTATTTATATAATTTATCTAATATTCTTATAGACTTGACAAATACTAATCTTATTCATAACTTTTAATATAATATTAATAAATAAGATCAACTAGTATATCTATATATATTAAAAAATATTAATAATATTTTAATAAAATCAATATATTAATTATAAATATAAAATATAAAATAAATCTTATTAAAAATTAAACTAAATCAAATCGAATAAACAAAATATTAGGAAAAAAATAAGGAGATCACATAAAAATAAATTAACAAACTAGGACAAGAAACAAAGGAGGGGAGAAAAACATAGGTACTTAGGAATAAAGGGAAGGGACCCATGAACTGCTGATCTTCCATCCATCATCCCTATTTAAAGTACTAATTATGTTCTCAATTTTGATGGCTTCTCTTAATTTACGGTGATGGAAATGATCAACTCTAGTGAAGACCTTAGAATCCTCTAAACAAATATGGTGTTAATTTGCAGCAATGGAAATGATCAACTCGGGAGAACCTTAGAATTCTCTAAACAAATATGGTGTTTCGTCAATTCAGCATGTTTCGCTAAAGTAGAAGAGCGAGTCCTACGATGTGTAAGTTTGTTGCATATTCTTGAATTCTTTGATAAATAGTACTATCAGTCTCTCCAATGTAGGGGGTTCCGCAATAACATGGGAATCATCCAAAATATATATGCTTATTCTAAAATAAATAAATTCTATTATTATTTTTTTAAATTAAATGAATTTTTTTGTACAAATTTTCTCATCTGTACTAAAATGTTTGTTTTTTAAAAAATATATTAATTAAATTTAATTGCGGAAGGCTTTCTATTTCAACTTAAGGTGGATGAAGCTTTGTTAACCTTTTTATTTATTTATTATTGAGGACCTAGATTGATTCTCAAGGGAATATGTTCATCATATGTTTAGTCTTAATGTTTATCAACTACAGAGTTTGTCAGGGTGCATTGGCTTTTAATAAATTTAAAAAATTAGATTCGTGCCATGTAGCTCTCCACCCACCAATTTCCTAGAGATTTGAGATTATTCCAATTCTAATAAGTTCCTCCATAATAAGTTTGTCATTATTATTTATTATTACTTTTAATAAATTTAAGTTAAAGTTAAAGTTGACCTATATGTCACATAAAAATGAAAAAGATAAACAATGCCTAACGTGACCAATTTAAAAAATACACTTTCAATATAAATTATAAATAAACAAATATATAATTTCTTCACAAAAAAGTTGAAAGTGAACTTTTGATATTATTTTAGTAAAAAGTTGTTGGGAGCGGGAAGAACGGTGGAGGAAGAGGGAAGATTCAATTTTGAGAGTCATTGGACTTCATTTAACATGAGAATATTTTACTATTTTGTTCGGTTGTCAACCTTGAATTAGATAAACCGGCTTGCTAGGTGTGTTGACTTTATCATGAAAAGTAAGTTTGTGGTGACCCAATAAGTGCTTGATCAAGTGGATAAAAAGTGGTGGGTTGATTTAGAGGGAGAGGGAGCGTGAGCGTGAAGACTTGAGATTCATGGGACTTCATTCAACATGAGAATATTTCACTATTTTGTTGAGTTGTCAACATTTTATTCGATAGGTGGGTTGACTTCCTTATGTTAAATAACTTTGTGGTGACCCAATAAGTGTTTGATCAAGTGGAGAAAAAGTGGTGGAAACGACTTTTCTATGAGGAATATGTTTGTGGTGACCCCGTAAGTGCTTAATCAAGTGGAGAAAAAGTGGGTGTCTGCCATTATCTTTGTGAACCTCCAAGTCTTGCAAAGGGATGTCATTCTCTTTTCAAAGTCCAAGTTGATGGTTACATTTTAGTAAATCATTACATATATATTTTTTTATTTTTTATTATTTGAACATTTTATTTTAAAATAAATATTTTATAATTTGAATAATTTTTTTAAATTAGTTATAAAAAATTTAAAACAAAATACATATATAATAATTTATTAAAAATATGTTGATGAATTCAATATTATGAAACTCAACTATATAACAATTTCATATCAAAATTGCCATCCTTGAAAAATTCCTCATATATGACTTCACGAGTTTGAACAAGCACAAAAGAAGTCAGTCTGTCTGCGAGTAATTTGAGATTACGTCGAGACTCCGGATTATAGAGTCAACCCATGTTTAGGAAAGTGAACATTGTTAGATATAAGATGAACATTATAAATGGGTGGATTTATATTTTATTTTATAAAGTAAAGTATACATTCAACCCACGTTCATTTTTTCGTTGGGAAAAAGGGACATGGGACGTGTTTATTATGCCCTTGAAAAATAAATTTATAAAGGCAACTAAACGTGTTTGAACAATTAAATTCACATAACGACTTTAGCATGTTTGAAAGAAATTATTTTAAGGAATGATAGCTTTTTGAGATAGTCTAAATAGTTGACGTGTTTTATGATAGGATGAATTGTGTACCACCCGTCCGTAAAGAGCTCGGTCTTGGGCTCATTTGAAAATAGAAAAGGCAAGTATTGTGAAATAATTTTTACTATGTGGTGGGTTGGGGGAGCAACTCTAAGTGCACTTATTTTTTTAATGAACTTGTTTTGTGATGAGAATTCTAGTGGGATTTATTTAATTTAGTCTAACCAGGTTAGGTTACGACGGTCAAGGTTAAGTGGGTCTATTGAACTTGTTTTGTGATGAGAATTTTAGTGGGATTCACTTAATTTAGGGTAACAAGGTCATGAGGGCAAGGGGTTAGGTAGGTTTAGTGGGTTTATTGGCATCCACATTATGGTGAATGGATTTTGTGCTCACATTGTAATAATGGGAGTAAGTATTCCATTTCAGGTTTAACTTTTTTTTTATTATAATTTATATTATAAAATCAGTAAATATTAATGTTCTATTAACCCAAAAAAATTGCGTGAAAAAGATTTACACTAAACTAATTTCTAATTATCTTTTTTTAAAGTTAAAAGAATATATTTACACCAACAAATATTTAAATTCAATTACAAATAACAATTTATCACCCAAATTCAAAAGTTAAAAATAAGTTGAAGGAATATATTTACACCAACAAATATTTAAATTCAATCAAATTCAATTACACATAACAATTTATCTCCCAAATTCAAAAGTAAAAAAAGTATTATTATACTTGTGAAAGTACAAATCATGCAAAAAGATTTCATTATCTCCATAAAAATCCAAGTCATGCAAGTCATAATGTTATCTCTGAAATAAACCCTTGTAATTTTGAAATCATAAAAAATATCAAATTTATTTAAATAAAAGAATTATTTGTAAAATTTTTAATTAAATATTAAAAGAACACTTTTCTTTCAAATTTATAATAAATAAATTTAACATTACTTAAAAAATTATTAATAATTTCACACTTTATCACATTTACAATAAAACAAATGACATGAAAACTTCAAATAGAAGTCATCTTATGAAATAATGTTGAGTGAAACAGGAGTAGTTCCTATCGAAGCAATTGTGATGGTGCGTCTTATAAGGTATCTAAAAAGAATTGAGCAAATGGGAGTAGTAGATGGCTCAAAGTTATCTTCAATGAAGGCATGAGTGAAGGAAACAAATTGTGGATGACACAAAACAACAAATGGATGCAAAAATGGAATATTTACCTCAATGCATTTCCCACAAATAGCAAGGAGTTAAAAAATTACAAATAGCAGGGAGTTAAAAAAAAATTATGGAGAAGTTTCGTAAGTGTATATAGGGAAAATAATTGGGTAGAAAGAGAGGAGCACCCCTGGGGTGCGGATGATTTCATTTGGCTCGAGTCAGGAGGACTAACACCAACAAATTTCAAATTTTGGCCCACTGGACTTTGTCCCGACAACCACCCGCAAGAGCTAGGACTCCCAACACTCTTAAAATGCCTAGGAAGGCCACCCACTGTGCCCAACCACTGCCTTGCCACAATATGGGAACCCTGACACGATCTCGAGCAGTGGGAGAAGGAAAAGGCACGGAGAACATGCCCCAAGCCAACACTGCCCAAAAATCTCCACATTGCCCATACCAGGATGCTGACCTTGTGCATTCCACGAGGGACTGTCACCACCACCCAACAAACCACCAGTCATGTCAATTTCCAAGCTAGGTTTCAGAAATGGGTAATTCCACTCAGAGACATTGTCACTCCTAGTTATACCTCCTGCGATACCACCTATGGGCTCCTCTCTCAACCCAACTAATCAAACATGCTAAATACCATAGAAAACCGAAATAACAATTTCCCTGGTTTACCAGCATTCACACAATGCAAACATAGTAAAGCCCGAGATATCTTGGGAAAAAAAATCTATTGAATTCACCATACCGAAAGTCATTAAAGAATATCTAATACCACCCTCCAGGGTTGAAGGTCCTTCGTCGTCGCTTACGCTTACGCATAGGATACCACCCAGGATCCCAACACCAGACTAAGACACAAATGTAAATGCCAACCTTCCTCGCCATCTCGCTCATTAACATTACACCACCCCCATTCTCCGAAACGAAACGAAGTCTCGCACGATCGCAACAAACTTTGCGAGTAGACCTCTAGTTGCGCCGATTGAGATGAGGGGACCGAGAGACTAGTCCTCTGCTGGTGAGCCATTTGTTGTCATTCATGGGACTCTGTTGCCACATGCTTCGAGGTTCTCACCCCCATCAAGGAATAAAAAACATAATTTTAATTTACATATTAAAAATTAATTAAATATATTTATCCCTAATTTATCATGGAGATTCTTGATTTGTAAACATGCTTTGTTATAATATCATGGGCCATCACTATGACTTATCAATATTACATGCCCAAAAAACCATAAGTCATTTCATATGACATGTGTTCATATAACAACTTTTTAATTAATTAATTTAATTAGAAGGATAAAAAAATACATAACTACTTTGGAGATAAATTTCAATACTACTATGAAAATTCTGGAATATTTCATGGAGGTCAATCCTTACCATCCACGTAATAATTAATTGATCAATTAAATTATAAATTCTGAAAACCATTCCAAAATATACACGCTTATCTAAATAATTTAATTTTTATTTTAAAATTAATGAAAATTTTGTTAAATTTCTCATCATGGTAATAAAATGTATATTTTTAAAAATATATTAATTTAAGTTAATTTCCGAAGGCTTTTTATTTCAACTTAAGGTGTATTATTTCAACTTAAGGTGGATGAGGATTTGTTGACTTTATTTTTTTATCTTTTTAATTAAGGACCTAGATTGATTGTGAATGAAATATGTTCATCATATGATTAGTCTTAATGTTTATCAATGATTGTAGTGTATTATAGAGTTTGTCAGGCTGCATTGACTTTTAATAAATTTAAAAAATTAGATTCGTGTCGTTATAATTTATAACATTCGTATATATATATACGCAAATTTTATTTATAAAAATGTTCAATTACTTTTAATAAATTTAACTTAAATTTAAAGTTGACCCGTACCAGAGGAGACGGAAAATGTCAAATGGAGATGAAAAAGGAAGATAATGCCTAACCTGACCAATTTCAAAAAGGGACTTATGAATGTTAAAATTTTCTTTCTTTCTTTCTCATCTTTCAATAAGTAATTACAGTTGTCTTTGCACAACTCATGCTAGTGAATGTAATTTAACCTTAGTTAAGAATTCTTTACATCAAGGATGACCATTCCTAAACAAAAAAAATACCCGATAACGTATTAGGTTGAACATTATTTAAGGTGAGACTTTATCATAATTAGTTGAAGCAATTTTGTGTGAGAGTTATCTTAAGAATTCTGATTTGAAAGAGTACCTACTAAGTATATGAAATGCATTTATAGTTTGGAAAATTTTTACATTATTGAATTGTTTATTTTACATATATTTGTTTTTTTCTGGTTTTATATATAATATATATATATATAAATATATATATTATATATATATCTTTTTATGTGGAAATAAGAATTATAAATCTCAATTTCATATATTAATAAGTAAAATATAAAGGAAGAAATTAATTATAATAAATATATATATATATATAATATAGATATTAATATATATATATATATATATATATAATGTTAAGAGTATGTGTTTCTTGGTAAAATGTTAAGACAAATTCAAAGAGATTGAAAATAATATAACCTTTCCTAAACTTTAAATGAAAAAATATCATATGTCATTAGCCACTTTTCAAATTAAATTATATTGTTATTATATTCAAAACATAAAAATAAATAAATACAAACTTAATTTTAATTTACTAATTAAAAATTAATTAAATAATATGACCCTATTTTATCATGAGATTCTTGATTTGGTAATAGTTTTGGGTTATAATAACAAGGGGACAAGTACTATGGCTCATTAATACTACATGCCCAAAAAAACAAAAACTCATTTCATATGACACTTGTTCTGTAATATTTTTTAATTAATATAATTTAATTAAAATGATAAAAAAGACATAACTACTAAATCTCAACACTACTATGAAACTTCTACAATATTTCATGGAAGTTAAATTCTTACCATATAATTAAATTAAAATTCCGAAAACCTCAAATTGGAGGCTTCTGTGATTCATAATTTAAACAAAGATATTCCAAAGAAATCACATAGAAACATTAGGGTCAATGTGTTTCGAAACACATTGAAATCTTAGGGTCGACCTAACCTCTATCGAGGTTCATCATCAGACCAAGGTTGGAAAGCAAGATCAACAAATTACCTATTTATATCATAGATGCAATGCTAAATTTTTGACAATAAAAAAGATAAATAATATAAACTAAAATGAAACGTTAAAAGATCCAAATAAATAATAAAAATAAGCAATTTATTAATTAAACAAATAAATAATTATATATAATTTTTTTTTTTTATTTATCTAATATTCCTATATCACTTTGACAAATATTAATACTTATTCATAACTTTTAATACAATATAATAATAAGATTCAACAATATATACTATATATATATATATAAAACAAAAAGATAATAATAATGTTAATTAAATCGATAATATTAATAATAAATAATAAATTATAAAATATAAAATAAAATCTAAATAAAAATAAACTAAAATCAAATCAAAATAAAAAAACATATAAAAATAAGGAGATAACAGAAAAATAAATTAACTAACTAGGACAGAAGAAGGAAACAAAGGAGGGGAGAAAAACACAGGGACTTAGGAATAAAGGGAAGGGACCCATGAATTGTTGATCTTCCATCCATCGTCCCTATTAAGAGTACTAATTCTCTTCTCAATTTTGATGGCTTCTTTTAATTTACGGCAACTTCCATCCATCGTCCCTACTAATTATCTTCTCAATTTTGATGGCTTCTTTTAATTTACAATGATGGAAATGATCGACTCTAGTGAAGACCTTAGAATCCTTTAAACAAATATGGTGTTAATTTACAGTGATGGAAATGATCAACTCAGAGAATCTTAGAATCCTCTAAACAAATATTGTTAAAAAGTGATGTTTGAATTAATAAAAAAAGAACCCACTGGTCAGCTCTACGAAAGAGAGTTTGAACCAAGAGAGTCTGGCTCTACAAAACGCTCTACATTGTCCATGTACATCACACATTATATAACAGTGATAGATTTAGGGAAGTTAGAACCATAACCTAAAAAATAGAAACTAATTCTTATCCTAAGGTCTAGTGAACCAACTCACTATTCTAAGATATTCTCCATTGTCTCTAACACTCCCCCTTAATGGAGAAGGGGTTCACAAATATGCCTAACATCTCCTTAAACATTTCAAACTTAATCCTGCCAAGAGGCTTAGTGAAAATGACTGCAACATTATCACATGTATTACAATATACCAAATGGATTTCTTATGATTGCACTTTCTCCCTGACAAAGTGGAATTGTGTATCAATGTGCTTAGTGTTTTTGTGAAACACCAGATTATTAGCAAGTTTGATTGGACTCTGATTGTCGCATCTGATTGTTGTTTCAACTTTCTATTCTTCCCCGACATCCTGGAGAAGTCTCCGCAACCAAACTGCATCACACGTTGTTGCACACATAGCTTGATACTCTGCTTCCGCTGAAGACAAGGAAACTATGTTCTGTTTCTTGCTGCTCCATGTAATCACCCCGGATCCAATGCTGAATGCATAGTCTATTATGGATCTGCGTTCATCTACATTTCTAGCCCAGTCGGAATCTGTAAATCTTGTCAATCTAACATCAGAGGAATCAGTATAAATAATACCATAGTCTACAGTACCTTGTAGATACCTCAAAACACATTTCCCTGCATTCCAATGACTCTCAAGTGGCTTGGACATGTATTGACTTAGCACACTGACTGCATAAGCCAAATCTAGTCTAGTAGTGGACAGGTAGATTAAGCTCCCAACTAGCTGTCTATAAAGTGTCGCATTTGCCTCTTTAGAGCCATCCTCACTTTGCAGTTTGATGTTCTGTTGTAGTGGTACTGTTGCAGGGTTACATTGATCTATCCTGAATCTTTCCAGTAGACCTTTGACATACTTACCCTGGGATAGAAATGTTTGTCGTGAATCTCTCCAGATCTCAAGACCCAAACAATATCTTAATTCACCAAGGTCTTTCATTTCGAACACCTGTGACATTTGTTGCTTGATTTCTTTGATTAGAGCAATATCATCACTTGTAATAATTAAATCATCTACATACAAAGAAATCAACACTATGCGCCCCTGTTCATCTTTCATGGTATACATATTAGGGTCGTTTTTGCTTCTATTGTAGCCAAGGTGCAGAAAAAATGAATCAATCTTTTCATACCAAGACCTGGGTGCTTTCTTTAGTCCATAGAGATATTTCTTTAAAATACAGACTAGATGTTCTTTCCCTTTCTGGACAAACCCCTCAGGTTGCTCTAAATAAACTTTACATCTATTTAAAAATGCAAACTTTACATCTATTTAAAAATGCAAACTTTACATCTATTTGGTGAACCATCCAATGTTTCTTAGTAGCTAAAGCAATCAACATTCTGATGGTATTTAGTTTAGCTACAGGGGCAAAAGTTTCTTCATAGTCAATGCCTTCTTTTTGTGAATACCCCTTTTCTACCAATATAGATTTTAATTTATCTATGGTTCCATCTGCATTAATCTTGGGTTTATACAACCATTTACAACCTATGGTTTGTTTCCCTCTAGGAAGTTCAACCAACTCCCAAGTGTTGTTCCTAATTATAGATTCATATTCCTATTCCATAGTTGTTTTCCATTCACTACATTCATTTGCTTCCTTATAAGTAGAAGTTTTGACAACATTCATCATACTAGTTATAAAATCATTTTCCCTATATCTTGCAGGCAATTGAGCTTTCCTACCTGATCTCCTAAGTGGTGGAGTAGCTTCAAACCTTGTCCGATCATCATTTTCTTTCCTTCCTGTTGTTGCTGCTACTGCTGTTGTATTTGCTGTTGTTGTTGTTGTATCTGTTGGTACTCATCTTCTGCCTTTGTCTGCTGATCCTGATTGTTTCCTGTTTCTTTGCTTTCTTCCACCAAGAATAGAATATCCCATTCCTCATTGTGCTTATCGGATTCTTCATGATCCTGCTCACGGAATATGAAATCTCTACTAACAAAAATCTTGTGAGTAGATGGATTAAACAATCTATAAGCTTTATATTGTGAACAATACCCTATAAAGGTACATCTGATGGCTTTTGAATCTAGTTTTCTTCTGTCTTCCTTAGGAATATGGGCAAATGCTTTAGACCCAAACACCCTTAAATGTTTTATTGCAGGCTTAAATCCATATAATGCTTCATAAGGAGTTTTAAACTCAAGACCCTTTGTAGGACTCCTATTTTTCAAATAAATTGCAGTATTCAATGCTTCAACCCAAAAACCATTCAAAAGATCCTTACCTTTCAACATGCTCCTAGCACATTCCACCAATGCTCTGTTCTTTCTTTTCGTTACTCCATTCTGCCGAGGAGTATGGGGCTCTGTGAATTGCTGTAATATCCCATGGTATTTACAATATTTGACAAGCTCATCCTTCCTGTATTCTCCCCCTTGATCGGAGCGGAGAATTTTTATATGCTTCCCTGTTTGCTTTTCAATCATGTTTCTGAATTGCTTAAAGTATTCAAATGTGACTTTTCTTACTCTAAAAATATACCCAAGAAAACTTTGTGCAGTCATCAATAAATAGTAAAAAATACAGTGCACCTCCTAATGACTTTGTTTGCATGGGTCCACAAATATCTGTGTGCACTAATTCAAGTATATCTCTTTGTTTCTTCTCTACTCGAACAGAGAATTCTTCTCTATGCATATTTCCTATTGTACAAGAATCAAAATCATTATGCACTTGTTTTAACATAGGAAGATCTCTTACCATTTCCTTTTTCTGAAGTAACAACAAATCATTGTAGTTGATATGACCAAATCTCTGATGCCACAACTCTTATCTAGTCAAACTCCCTGTTGTGAAAGCTCAAACTGGTGTTGGTCTTACATCCAATTTGTACAAACCTCCTGTTCAATTTCCTGTAGCAATAGTCTTCATGCCATCTAATAGATCTTTAATATAACAGTTAGATTTAAAAAATTCAACTTTAAGATCTTGATCTGTAATCATGGATACAGAAATCAAGTTCTTTGTTACACCGAGCACATACATGACATTATGAATTTGTCTTACAGTACCATTAGGTAAAATGACAGAAATTTTCCCACACCCTTTGATCTGACGACTTCTATCATCACCTAGGTAATACTGTGCTCAGTCGTTGATTTCTTTAAAATCTTCGAACCATTGCTTGTTCCCTGTCATATGTGTTGATGCTCCCAAATCTACATACCAGATCTCTGCATCAACATTCTCAAAATCTGCCATGAACAATCTGAAGTTCTGCTCATGATTACCATTCGCGAGATGACCTGCATGTCGTTTCTGCCTCTGTTGTTGTTCATGATATTGCTTCTTCCTGCACTCCTTAGCTATATGACCAAGTTTTCCGCAATAAAAACATTTAATTTTAGAGTTGTTTCTATTCGGATGCATACCTTGAGTCTGATTTGGTCTTTTATGTGAGTTTCCTCCATTTTTCTGTTGCAGATTTCCTTTTCCTTTGAAGAAGTTATTCTTCGCCATCAATGAAAGATCTGCACTCTGGGGCTTTAGAGTCGATCTCGTTTCTTCTTATTGCATCAATATTCCTGTTAGTTCTTCAAACTTCAGGATCTTCTCTCTCGCATTTATCCCAGTGATAAACATTTGGTAATCATTGGTCACACCATTCATGGTGATAGTTACAATATCTGTATCTGCAACTGATTCACCAATGTCTGCCAATTTGTTCTTCAGATCTTTGATCCTTGCTATGAAGGCAACAACTGTTTCATTCTCCTCCATCTTCAGGGATAAGATCTTGCTCTTTAGGAATAGAAGGCGATTTGTATTCCTGATCTCATACAAATCCTTCAAAATTCCCCAGATTTCGCTTGCTGCTTTACATTCCTTGATGTGTGGGATGATGTAGTCTTTCATTGACATCTTCAGCAGCGTCCTTGCTTTACCTTCTCACCTCTCCCAATCTAGGACTGACGCTGATTCGACAGCTGGCCTCTGCTCATCCCCATTTGCAATCATCCAAGCACTCTGTGCTTCTAGTAGAGTTTGCATCTTGAATTTCCAATTTGCATAATTGGAGCCATCAAGCTTGTTATGCTCATACAAGTATGCTTCAATCATCTGATTATTCATCTTGGTGATTTAAAAAAAATTGACAAGTAAAAAAAATATATGTTAGATTTACCCCAGATCTGTGTCAAAGACAAAAATCACTGATCTCCAATACTGTTTGATCCAACAGTTCATATGCAAACCACCGTGGCCTCTTTCATGGCCTCTACCATGGCCTCCTCGGCAGACCTCGGCCTACGCGCAACCTTCTCTCGGCCTCCACACAACCCTCTCTTGTTTGCACAGTCGGCGCGAGTTAGCACCAAGGACTCGTGAAGGTCTTCGCGACTGTACACTAAATGTCTGCGATGATCGAGAAAATAAAAAGACGCGTAAGTGTAACAGTGGGATTGGTGCGATTAGCCCTCCAAATCATGCGACGATTTTGCTTCAGGTGCACCTTTCAAATCCACCACTCAACTTAGAGGTTCCTCCATCCTATAGCTCTAATACCATATTAAAAAGTGATGTTTGAATTAATAAAAAAAGAACCCATTGGTCATCTCTACGAAAGAGAGTCTGAACCAGGAGAGTCTGGCTCTGCAAAACGCTCTACATTGTCCACGTACATCACACATTATATAGCAGTCATAGATTTAGGGAAGTTAGAACCATAACCTAAGAAATAGAAACTAATTCCTATCTTGAGGTCTCGTGAACCAACTCACTATTCTAAGATATTCTCCATTATCTCTATCAAATATGGTGTTTCGCTCATTCAGCATGTTTGGCTAACGCAGAAGAGCGACAATGTGTAAGATTTGTTGCATGCTCTTGAATTCTCTAATTAATGGAACTACCAGTTTCTCCAATGTAGGGGGTTCCACAAGAACATGGAATCATTCCAAAATATATATGCTTATCTAAATAATTAATTTTTTCTTTTCTTTTTAAATTAATGAAAGTTTTGTTAAATTTCTCATCATGTAATACAATGTTTGTTTTTAAAAAATATATTATATTAATTTAAATTTAATTGCAAAAGGCTTTCTGTTTCAACTAACATGGATGAGGATGAGTTTGTGAGGTTGCATTGGCTTTCAATAAATTTAAAAAATTAGATTGGTGCCACGTGGCTTCCCATCCATCAATTTCTTAGAGATTTGAGATTATTCCAATTTTAATAAGTTCAAGTTCTTCATTATTATTTATTATTATTACTACTTTTAATAAATTTATGTTAAAGTTAACCATGTCAAAACAACATATAAACAAATATCAAATAAAGATAAAAAAGATAAACAATGCCTACCCCACCATTAAAAAACATTTTCATCAATATTAATATTAATATAAATAAACTAATATCTAATTTAAAATAATTCTTTGGTTCTTCAAAGAAAGTGAAAGTTATTGGTGAACTCTTGGTATTATTTTAGGAAAAAGTTGTTGGAGGCATAGGACTAGGGAAGAACGGTGGAAGGAGAGGGAAGATTCAGTTTTGAGAGTCATTGTTTCACTATTTTGTTGAGTTGTTAACATTTATTCGATATTGAATTAGATACCATGGCTTGCTAGGTGGGTTGACTTTCTCATTAAAAAAAAATAGGTTTGTGGTGACCAAATAAGTAAGGGCTTGATCAAGAGGAAGAGGGAGCGTGAGCGTGAGCGTGAAGACTCAATTTTGAGGTTCATTGGACTTCCATTCAACGTTAGAATATTTCACTATTTTGTTGAGTTGTCAACATTTTATTCAATACAATGGCTTGCTAGGTCGGTTGACTTCCTTTACGTAAAATAACTTTGTGGTGGCCCAATAAGTAGAGAAAATAAAAATGGTGGGTTGTCTTTTCTATGAAGAATATGTTTGTGGTGACCCCGTAAGTGGAGAAAAAGTTGGTATCTATCATTATCTTTGTGAAGTTCCAAGTCATGCACATGGATGTCATTCTATTTTCAAAAGTCTAAGTTGAATGTTACTACTGTTTTAGTAAAATTATATAATAAATTTTTTTATTGAATATTAAAAAAATAAATTATAATATATAAATTTGGTTATAAAAATATATATATATATAATATATTATATATATATATATAAATTATATATTTTATTAAAAATATGTTGTTGATTTTAATATTATGAAACTCACCAATATAACAATTTCATATCAAAATCTTTTTCCTTGAAAAATTCCTCATGACTTCACTGAGTTTGAACAAACACGAAAGAAGTAAGTCTCTCTGTGAGTAATTTGAGATTACGTGTAGACTCCGGAATACCAAAGATCAATTCCATGGGTGAATGAATACCATGGGTGGATGTCACAATACCATGGGAAAATACAATGGGTGAATGAATACCATGGACGGATGTCACTTACAATACCATGGGTGGATGCTACTTACAATACCATGGATAAATTCCATGGGTGGATGAATACCATGGGTTGATGCCATTTTCCATTCGGATCAGATGTGCCTATGCCTCTCCCATAGCCTTACACACCTTGTCCACCTAGAGAACCATTTTCATCTCTATTGTATCTCATTTCTTTCCCTCCTCATTATTTGGCCTACTACTATGGTTCGTGAGCACAAACGTGTCAGGCAGGGAAGCAATGGTCATGGTCGCAAGCAACCCCTTCATGTTGTTGTTTATGATGAAAAATCTACTATATTCGACTTAAATATTCCATTAATAATTTGTTGTAGTGTAGCCTCAATGGAGGTTGATGAATTCAACAGCCTAGATGACAACAATTAGGCTCTCGGGAATTTACTTACTAGGCACCTCTGGAAGTAGCAAAAAAGCTAAAGATGTAGCCTCGCAGCAAGTAGCCAATGCCAATGCTTAGATAATTTTCCTTTGTCAGTCTCTATGCCAGTTGTCCCACTTCTTCAACATCTCCTTCCCTCTCTTCCTACTCTCCCCCTCATCTTCTAGCTCCCAAGGAAGCAACGACTCCCATTCCACCTCACATGCTTCTCTCTACCCCTTTTCTCAAATGGAAGAAGAAATTCATCTTGGCCAACCAAGCATGGACTCTTTGGCTCAACAAGTTTAGCAGCATGGCCAATCAACAACCCCACAAAACGATCAAGCTTTGGCTCAATAGATATCTAGTCTATTATGCAGAAATTATGATTACAGACAAAAGTATCTTCCATAGACCTACCGTACTAGTCTAGAACAACTTAAATAAAATAATGTAGAGTTTTCCTTAGATAAATTGAAGAATGGGAAAGAGGCTTACATGGAATCCATCACAAGCTTTACTTTCCTCCCGATTTGTGAACTCTAATCGTAGCTCCAATTGCTATAATTAAAAACTACATATATAACCAAAAGAAGACAAGGATCCACACCATCTACGTAGCATAATTCAATTATTATATTCAATGAATCAATGAGGCAATGAAATATAGAATGTAAGCATAACATAACACATATAGGAAAACATGATTCGCTTTGTATTAATAGAAATAGGAGAGAGTTTAAAACCAAGAATAATGTTGACCTTGTAGAGATCTCCCAAAGTTTACTTGTCCTTCCTTGTCACAAATCACACCTTAATGTCACCCCTAGTGCATGAAGATGATGACTCTCTTAGATTCAAGGCAGCACCATGAGGGAATGATCACTCTCCAAAATACAACCGAGACATTATGGGAGGTAGTAAATGTATAGGAGAGTGTGGTAGTTTAGGAATTCTTATCCATTTACCAATCTAGGCTTGATATCCACTTAAGATGGGAGGATGATCTCAAGGGATAAGAGGTGAAATCTCCAAGGTAGGATTAAATAGGACTCAAGCTTCTTGTCTATAGTAAATGGTTAAAACAACCCCTGGAAGCTTTTGGAAGAGGAAGCTTCAGAGATCTTTTTAATTTTCCCAAATTTCTAGAATCAACGCACCCCCGATAAGGATAAAGTTGTTGCTGACTAGCGTTGGTCTAGAAAGGAGCAACCAATGCTGAGCACGAGTCCCTAAAGGGGCAGGGTGCGTTGGGGTTTAAAAGCTTTTGAGCAGCTAATCCTAGAAACTTAGACTTTTTGGAAAGGTCATGCTTAGGGCTTTATGTAGGGATGATGAAAACATGTTCACGGATGATGATTGATATGGTTTGTAGGCTTATTGACTGGATACGACAATATGGACTATATCATAGTACCTATTGATGTCTCATTGTCGAGGAACCTTTGGATAATGGTGCAATGCATGGACATACCAACAAAGCATTGGATGGCTCAACAACCTCTAGAGGCAAGCAATCTGCTTAACTTTTCCTTCTAATTAACTCCTGTTCTCAGCTCTCAAGAAACTCATCATGGGGATTTTTGTGTTTTGACTCATAGTTCTATTAGACACCTTCTTTGGCTTTATCTAAGTTTGTTATTCTGGTCAACTTTTATGTTTTTAACTCGGTATCTTTGGATTCATAATTCCACTCAGGGACCTTCTAGTTCACACATGTTTGGTATTTGGTCCCAACCATGCTCTTATTGGCACTACTATCAAATATTGTACATCATTTTTTCTAATATAAAGTGTCTGACTTGCTTACAAAAAGAAATATTACAATGTGGTTTTAAATCATGGAATATGCACTTTAGTGATTTTCAAATTATGATTAATAAATTCTAAATTATGTAAATGTATTTTGTTAATTAATTAAAAAAAATTGTTGACCAACTAACTGAAGGGTAGAGCACTGGTATTGGCCATGATATGATGAGAATAAATCAATTAGCTATTAGGAAATCACCTTTCCTATTAAGCAAACATCCATAGCCAAAAACGCATTTTTCCAAAATGCCGAAATTTTGAAGTTGAAACTATTTCCTTCTTTCTCACTTCCCCAAATTTAGTTATTAAAGGGATATAGGTAGTTTGGTAACCAACTACCCATACTTATAGACGTATGGAGACTATATGGGTAGCTAAAATGGTTAGAGTAGGGTACAAAAAGTACACATCTTGAGTTTTATGCTCTGATCCATGAAATTCCTTGACAGAGGCTAGAACATCATGGGTCTCCCTTGTTTGGAGTAGGGGATGCACATGGGGTTCGAAGGGGAAATTTTTTTGAGTGTGCGGGGGATGCTATTGACCTAAAAAGTGCGGAAGAATAGTTTCTAGAGAATAGATAACACCCATGGGTCAAAAATGATCCTCTTGATGAGTAAGTTTCTTGCTAATAATTTTAGGAAGAGGGGGTAGACAAAATTGATGCACAAATTATGTTGAATCCAAATGGGGATCATTCCTAGGTATTTGAGCATGCTAAATATTCAGTTTGATCACAAATTTGAGGCAATAAACCCAAATCCAAACTATGAAGAAGGGGGTTGTGAATTTGATGTTGTTTAGGTTGGGTAGTAGGCACCAAGAGGGGAGGTCATTGAGGAATGCACTAGTAGAGAGGGGACTCCCTTGTATAGCAACAACTAGCTAGAAAGGAATTTGGACAATTTATAGAAGTTGTGGCCCAATGGGTAAAGGGTGGTTGCCATTATTTTCCTCTAAAGGAGAGTGGATTTCATGGCTAGGATTTTTCTTGAGATTCTTAGTCTTCCCCTAGTGGTATCATGATTAGCTAGGGGGTGGCTAGTTGTAGGAAAGAGTAGGCACAAATGAGCCTATGGCCTAGTGGAAAAGTGCACACCCTTCTTTAATTGCAAACAAATCAATTTAAACACCTATATAATTGTTTAATTCAATTGTTGTTCTTCATTTAAATGTATTTGGAGTGTTTTATTATTTTGATGATTACATTTTATGATATATCTTGAATATGAGTATGTCCTAATGCCATTGTGCTTAGCTGAGTGAACCGGTTGGTAGATAGTGGTACAGTTGATGTTGCTCAAAGGGCCAAATCTAATTTAATGACAATACTCACTCGTGACCAATTGAGTTTTATAAGAAGGTTAAGTGGGTCTTAGTCTTCAAAGAAATTTTAAGATAATATGTAAAAGTATACTCTATAATAAGTTGTCCATCTGAACATCTATGTGGGATGACTAGCCTGGGTTCTTAGCCTTGCTAAAGGATGACAAAGCTATTTGTTTCTTATGTAGTTTGGATTTATGGTTTTTACACCTAATTCCATGTAGGTTTGAAGGCCTTGTATTGTTAATCCCTTAGAGACCTTTAGAAAAGCATCATATTGGTCTCTAGTAGGTGACTAACATTGAACCTTATGGGTGGTGAAGTTTTGAAACGTTGATAGATTTTAGATCTAACTCTCTATGTCCTAGGGATATATGTAGCATTGAATTTATCTCCTAGTAAATGGCAAACCTGCTAAGGCCATGACTATATCTTTTTATTGTGCGTGGGGAACATGGCTGAGAATATTTCATATAATTCCTAAGGTAGATATCTAGTTATGTTTTTTCTTATTTTTATTTTATTTTATTTCTAAGATAGTGATTATCCCTATGTATGTATCTCTTAGGTTGATGACAAGATTTATAAGTACATACATATGAAATAGATGCTACAAATAAAATTTTGACAACTTCCATAACTATATTTTGAAAAGTTAAAATGGAGCTAGAGTAATTAGATTAGTACGATTAGAAAATTATTGTATGAAAACCTCATTCTCGATTCATGTTAGAGTGTACTTTAGCTTGTATGGTCATGCTTGTGGAGCTGACATTATTAGGTCTTAGAGATAAGCATCAATATAGATTTAGATATATGTCAAATCCATACTCTTGAGGGATTGGCAGTGAGAAAAAAATGTATATGGCCATTAATTGTTTGGTTGCACCCTCCTCCAAATTATGAGTAATTTATATGCTTGAAGGCCTTGACAAGGTCTCCTACGCAACCCTCTAGACTAAATGTTGTGAACAACAAATAGATGGCCCTGAGGGAAATTATTTTTCCTATGGATTGACCATGCACAACACTTGAACCTATGGTGAAGAAAGGGTTATAACAATATTTGTTTAGGTCTATTCCTCCCTCATAATTGAAGTAGTTTCTCTATCCCACCACCTCTTAACATACATGTCATAATATAAGTTATATGTATGTATGCATGCATGCATGTATGGATGTATGTATGTATGTATGTATGTGAAACTATATGAGCATATATTTTAGCATTGTAAGACCAATTACAATGGATGGAAGCCATCTCTATGAATTGTGTTCATAATTAAATTCATCAAGTGTTTTGATATTTTGAATGGAGGAATTCCAACAGTTACCTCTCCCCCTGAGACTATTTATGTCATTGACATTACTCACTAATTGAAAGGAGTGATTTCTCATCAATAAATTCGTTTCCCTTGGAAAAATGTTGACATATCACTTAGTTGACAAAGTCTATTATGACACATTGCTCAAACAATCCATTTTGCCCTCCCAGTGAGAACCCCAAGTTTGCACGGCAAGTTTTGGTATGCGTCTAGTAATGGACCAATCTATTAATTAATAAGAGCACCAAGGATTATCTTATGGTGTATTTCTCAAAAATTTGGACTGGAGCATGACCTTGATAGGCCAACGTATATTGCTCAATGATATCCCTTTAGAGAGAAAGAGACAAATAACTAGCATGTGTTGATTGTGGGATATAGCCCCCTATATCACTAGAAAATACTTGATTCACACTATACATGTCCCCATACCTTTGAAGAATTGATATATCAAGCGATATACGTAGCTTGGATCATAGAGAATTTGAAATGTGGAGTTTAGATAAGCTATTTGTGTGTTTTCGGAAAGTCTAAAGTTAAGAAAAAAATGTTTTGAGGGTCAAATTATTGAGGATGACAAGTATCAAGCATAAGGATAATTTCCAACTAGCTAAAAAGTAATACGGGGAAACTTGCCTCCCATTTCACACAAGAATTTACTTTGTTAGTGGTTGATAGAAACACATATCTTGGATATTAGACTCCAAGTATGAAGTACTAAAGCTAGGAAACTATATAACAATGTATGAGTGAAGGATAGTTGGACACACTCATAAATGTTGTGTACAAATAAAATGTCACTAAGAAGTTTGAAATTTTGGACTTAAATTTGGATGTCATTCCTTAAAGCGAAAATAAGGGCATAGGCTAGGTACAGGTGGTATCAAAGCAGAGTTAAAACATTGGCCTATTATGGACTAAAATTATGCTTAGTGGTTAAAAGTTACCATTGATTTTGTCATGGTGGTGACCTATAACTAACAACTAAATCTCTTGCATTAAAACATTGTAGAGAAGCCATAAGTAGGTTCCAAGAGTATAGGAAAAGTTGCAGTATTTACAGGATATTGTAATGCCTTCTAGAAGAAACCTCACATGTGGAATCTGAAGAAAGGATGAATGTGGAACCACCTTTATATCTGGTATAAATGATGAGAAAACTAAAGATAGGGATCCAAAGTTTCAGGGAAGATAATGAAAGGTTAATCAAGGAGAAAAAAGAAAGCAGAACTGAATGTTGTATTGTCGCAAATTATATATGAAACACAAAAGAAATTGTAGTAGGGACCAATTTCCAACATCATAGAGAGAAATCCATCCATAAAAGTGCACATGTCATCAGAAATATAGAAGCATGGGCCAATAACTAGTAACGTAGGGGGATGACTTCTGGAAGAAGGTCTAGAAAGAAAACGTTATGTACATTTTAGTGATGATTCATCCACATATTCTTCTAGTGAAGGGACAACTAGCTAGGATGAAATATCAAGTATTAATTATAAGTTTTCCTCACATAATGAGAAGAAGATAAAGTATACCTTTGATTACAAAATCCTTAAAGGAAGACAGACAAAGGCATGGAGGTTGGGACTAAATAAGTACTTCAGTGTACATAAATATTCAAGGAAATGAACTCCCAAGTCGATTTCTTCAACATGAATGGAAGGGCTTCCATATGGTGGGTAGACCTCAAGAACATAAAATGAATCAATGAGAGGAATACGCACTTGTAAACAATTTATGAATTACTTTAGGAGAAAGTACTTGTTTGAAAGATAATATCGTGTGAAGATTAGGGAGTTTCATGAATTGAAGTTGGGAGAATTGACTATGGAGGATTATGCCATGAGATTTTTGTAATTATTGCACTACCTGCCATATGTTAAGAATGAGAAAGTAAAATTTCAATATTTTCTTAGCGGTTTGCCTCAATGCTACTAGGACCAGATAAAGTTTGATGAGCTTAAGACTCTTGATGACATGATAAGAAAAGCCAAATATTTTTATGAGCAATCTAGGTTTCAACAAGAGTTGTAGAAGCCCTAAAAGAAGGAAGACAAAACTAGCTTGAAGGAGAAGAGATTTAAACTTACAACTCAAGACTTTAGGAAATGGTATGAAGATAAGTTACCTATTCAAAAACAAATTCCAACAAAAGTACCCCACACACAATGGTAATAAGTTAATAAAGATCATGGAAGAGAAGACAAGAGAACCAAAAAATGGACCCTTGAAGTGTTGGGGTTGTGGAGAATAACATCTACTCTGATATGGTCCCCACAAGAAAGATGATAGCAAGAGGATTTATCAAGTACAAGAGGTTTTTACCATTAATGATGTAGCATAAGAGATGCCTCGAGTTTACATGTCAATGGAGAAATAACAAGCATATCAATGGGCATCAATGGTCGAAGTATAAGGCATAACATGCTTAACGAACTACTTCTATTTTGATTTTCACTAACGCTTTCTTTTTTATGTTATGCCCCAATGTGTTGATGCTTCTCTCCTTTAGAAAAATAAGCTTAAGAAACTATGACTATTCCAAGTAACTATAGGGACCAAAAGAAACGTGATTGTATATTGTCTTGTTTCAAGTTGAAGCCTTGATTTATATAATCATGACCAACCTCCTCTTAAGATTGGTATGGTTCATGTTTTGTGATTATTTTCTCAGACATGTGCCCTTTATCCTTTTATATTTTTATGTTGATCAAAAATAAACTTAAACTCTCATATATGAATGGGTTTTTCATTGTAAATTCCCCACACATTTTTACTCTGACCAACCCACCTTTTTAACTTTAAAACATGTTTATTGCACTAAGAGGCACTCTACAATCCAGTATGGAGGAGATGTTGTAGTGAAGTGTTAAGTCAAAAAATAATAATAAAAAACATAATGTAGACTCAATTAAAAAATTAATAAAGTAGTAATAATAATAATAATAATAAATAAGTTAAGTCAATTATGATCTCTTTACAACACACACAAATTGAGATTCAATAAATAAAATAAAATAATTGAAACTCACTGAGGAAATTGTAAAGGGGAACAATAAATAATAACTAAGGAAATAATTATATTAGCATAGCAAAAAACACTTTTAGGTAAATTTTTTTGGCATATACCTTTTTTTCTTTCTTAGGTATTACAAATTTTAGAATAATAATTTCACTGATAATTCATATTAAGTATTTATGTTGATTTTGTGTGTTTGTTCTTTTAATAATTAGATTCCTATGCTTACTTTAATAGGAACAAAGTAAAATCATTTTTTTATTATCATTAATTAAAAATAAATACAACTACTTGTTATTATTTATTTGAAGGCACTCAAATTCTTTAATTTTCATAAATTTTAACATAGAATGAGCCTGATAAACTCATGTAACATATGCCACATTTGAGAATATAAACTTAAAATCAATAGAAACCACATATGCATGATAATATCCGATGTCTAAAACAAGACTAATAGTTGCAACACAACATAGTACCAACCTTTACCGCTAATTAATTGATTAAGGACATCCTTTTGTGGGGCCCACATTTTCTCGTTGTTCAAGAATGCCTGCATTTGTGCAATCTATCATTATTTACGCTTTCACATCTTCGTATTTTGCACAACGATATCCCCCTACGCATAGCTTCATCCATTTATTCCATTACAATAGGAGATACAAAGATAACGTTTGTGTCAGATCTAATGAATTATGTGTTGCGATGGTAATTGTGAATCTTTGTATTAGAGGTTAAATAGATAAGGTGGGTGGGGGAAGAGAAGGGGGGTGAAAAAATATGTAGAGGACAGATAAAGGGTGTACGTAAAGTGTGAAGTACACAACGGAAAAGAATGCCTTCATCGTGTGGAGTGTGCGGGTAAAGTATAAGTTTTTATTGTGAGGAGTGCCTCTCTGCACATACCCCTTTAGCTTAGGTCATGATTATAGGACATGAACAAGTGTATCTTATTGTGGTTATCATTTGTTCTTTCTTTTTCAATTGAATAGCTAAGTATACAATACTTAGGCGTCTACTCTGTTTAAAAACTAGCTTCCCAAGAGATCTTTGGTGCACAGATATATGCATTATTTAAAAAAGATAGACATAAATACTTAGAATGCATGGGGGTGGGGCTAAATAGATATGTGGAGGAAGGAGAAAGGGTGTGTGGAAAGTGTAGGAAGTGTAAAGTGCAAAGGGGTAGTAATTGTTTTAATTGTGCACAATGCAGAGGGAAATGAATGTTTTCATTGTGCGGAGTGTGGAAGTGGAGTCAAAACTTTTATTATTTGAAGCACTTCTCTGCATTCCCTTATCTCTACACATATCTCTTGTCTTCACTCCTGCACTTCGCACATGTGGCTGCCCAACAATGTGCCTTAGAATTATATTAGAATATCAAGAATTTTTTGTACATGGTACAAAATGCAAGTGTTGATTCATACATTGTATTGAACATAGTAAATAGTTATTCATTAAAAGGAGACTTCATTTAATATTAGATATTAAGTTTTTGTTTAAATTTAAAATAATTTCATGTCTATGGAATCAAGTTTCCTAGCTTTATGCGAAGGAATGATGGGAAGTCAACATTTTCATTTTATGGAGTGCCGAGGTGTAGTAAAAGGTTTTAAATTGGTGGGCAGTGCGGAGGGACAATGAATGTTCTCATTGTGCAGAGTGTGGAGATGGAGTCAAAGGTTTCATTGAGCAGCAGAACTAGCTATGATAATGACAATGTAAATGTTAGTGCTCTGAAAGCTTCTTTTGCACCTTCGCACACATCATTACACCTCCTACGCATCTCCGCACATGTGGCCGCCCAGCAATGTATCTTAGGATTTTTTTATACATTGTACGAAATGCGGAGGTGTGGATTAATACATTGTGTGGAGTCAGGAAACTGATATTGAGAAAATACTGACTAATATTATCTATTAGTTAATTTGTCTGGAGTGCAATTATCCCTCTACACATGTGTGGAAGAAACTTTCATTATGTAGAATACAAAGATACGAGAGAGGCGGAATGTAGAGGAAGGAGAAAGGGTGTGCAGAAAGTGTGGAGGGCGAAGGTGTTGTGAACATTTTCATTTGTGCATAGTACATATTTTCAAGGGGTGGTGAACATCTCATTGTGCAGATTGTTGAGGGGCAAAGAACATTTTCATTATGCGACTGAAATATGTTGTAGGTTAGACTTCCATGAAACACCAAAGAGGAGTCAGAGAGAGAGAGAGAGTGATACAACTGAAGCAATGCAAGGAAGGAAAAAAATGGAGGGGTGAGACTTACGAAAATGATATAAGTCTCCTTTTATGTTGGATTACATGATCACAAATGTGGTAGAGGAGGCATACCCATACTTGCCGAGATAACTGAGTACAAAGAGTAATGGTGAGCCCAAAAATGTGGGATTGAGATACAAAGTACATGATACATGATATGTTTGCATCAATTGATCTAAAATCACCCATAAATGACCTCAGTGAATTAATGAAGGTATCAAAAACCCAAGTACTAGAGTGTGTCTATGTTATTTTATGCAACGGATCGATAAGATTGCGAAATACACAAACACTAAAATAGTAAGAGAAACACAATAAGCAAACACATAAGACACAACAAATTTAATAAGGAGTTCACCCAATGCTCCTGGGCTACGTCTCATGGTCCAGCCTTCAGTGGTGGCCTTTCTATTCTGTCTTAAAGCAGAGTTTTTACAATAAGGAGCTCAATTTGATTCATGCTTTAATAGATTATGATCAGTAGGATTGTACATGGATTCCCCAAGTATTTAGAGTACACAGAGTCCCCTGACTGAATCTCGACCTCAAAGTCTCAGTGGCATGAGTCCAATTTGGTACCCAATTCCCGACAGGTTTAGATAGAAGAGTTGCTTGAACCTCTTAAGACCTCTCTGGAGTTCACAGACTCTCAGACTCTCTCTGTCTCTATCTGCTCGATGTTTCCTTTGTCTGCAGGTTAGCTTGACTTCTCTGCTCTCTGTAATTTGCTTCTCTCTTGCCTCTCGACTTTCTTCTTCTCTTTCTCTGCCTCTTGGCTTATCTTTTTCTGTTCATGGCTTAAAGCCAATCTGCTCCCTGACTGTTCGTTTTCGCTTCCCGGCTCTCTGGATCGCCCACCTCTGTCCGCTGGAATTCCCCTACTCTGTGCCATCATCACTGTAATGCTTCACAAAGAGGTGGCCACCTGTTTCCTTACAAACTGAGTGTCAGTTCTCTTTGAACGGTTGTTATTTCCATTGCTCCAAGATTGCCCACGAAACTGATTCCTCTGCTATCTCGGCGGGCATGCCAAACCTCAAATCTCATATAACATAGCCTATTTCCCCGTCGAATCCGGTCATCCATCGGATCGTTTCTCCACTGTTGATCTGGAGCCTCTAGATCCTACGGTCTCCGTCCATATTGCGTGGATAAGTAGCATGCCCTTTACCTGCGCGATGAGAGTGGTTTTCTCTCTCATCCACCGGACACGCGTCACCCAGTGTATGGCATCGCACGGGACTCAGTTGCACCCGTTTACCACCTGAGGTCCTCCCGATATCCTGGCGGTTTTATCGTGGGACCCGCCTTTTGATGGAATCGGCGATTTCCGTACTGTTCTATGCTTTCTCCCGTGACCAAGCGCTCGGGGCTTTCCTTCACTGAGGGGGATGCCCTGCGATACGCAATTATCGCTTAGAGCTAAGCGCTAATCGTGTATCAGAAACTGTCTCTGTTTCTGGATCTAACTTCTCATTTTTCCAGTTTGTGCCATCATGCATTTACCATGGGTCGACGGTCTGTGCGCTTTGACCGAGGGTCCTCGATGCTCCGTGTTGACCACAAATTTCCATTGTTCAGAGGTTATTTCTGATAATCTTGACATCCATAGCACTTGAAACTTTGATATGAGTTTTACAAAATGCGGGCAATTGTAAGAGAGTTTAAGGATCCAATTCGGATCACGGCCTTCCCACTGAAAAAGCTTTTGGACCACCAAAAGTTGGTTTTCAAGCATCGACTAAGTGAGGGTATAGTTGTCTCACTTGTCCAATCTCTATCCACTTTGCACTACTTGGGTTTGAACCCTTGAGTCCAATCTCGAGGTACTCAACATCTCCCCTGCGCGTCATCCTCACCTTCTTGTCCAGAACTGTGTCTTCCTACAATTCATTGAGATATTCAGGCAACAGATCATCAATAGAAGGCAATAGACCCTGCTCTTCGGGATCTTTGATTAGTGAAGGTTCAAATAGTCTCAATCTCTCTGCATTAATGACTGAGTAGATGTGCATGTAAGCTAGTAAATCAAGGCGAAAATCATTCTCACCAATTTTCTCAAGTATCTTGAAAGGTCCATACCTTATTGGCTTTATATTTTTACCTTCACCTTGAATTCTATCTTTACTGATATACAACCAAACTTGATCACCAACTTGGAAACTATGCTCCATCCGATGCTTGTCATGCCTTGCCTTGTATTTGGCTTGGCTCTTTTCCAGCTGTTCGTGTACTGCCTGGTGAATCTCTTGGATTTGTTTAATGAACTTGGTTGCCTTGTCCACATCACTGTGTCCATCAATTTTTATGTCTTTACCAAAGACAAAATCGAAGGGAGACCTTGGTGTAAACCAAAACAGGTCTCGAAAGGAGATCTCTGTGTAGAAGAATGTGTTGCTTGGTTGTAAGCATGCTGCACATAACACAAATGTTCATCCCAAAGTTTGGGATGCTTGCTGCAATAGCCTCTGAGAAACTGGATCACTGTCTTGTTGACCACTTCTGTCTGGTCATATGTCTATGGATGAAAGGCTGTGCTTTTCTTCAGTTTGGTGTCCATCAGTTCCCACAGACTCGACCAAAACTTCCCAATAAATCAGGTGTCTCGATTAGATACAATGGAAGTGGGTAATCCAAAATGAACCCATACATGATGAAAGAACAACTTTGCAGTTTGTTCAGCTGTAATCTGTTTATTACAGGGTATCAAAATACACATTTTATTGAACGTATCCACAACAACATATAAATAGTCATGACCTTTCCTAGATTTAGGTAGTCCTCCAACAAAGTCCATGGAAACACTTTCCCAAGGACGAGAAGGAACTGGTAGTGGAGTGTGCAAGCCTAGTTTTCTATTGCTGGGCTTGCTTTTAGCACACATGGCACACCCTCGTATATATCTAGAAACTGTCTCATTCATTTTTGACCAATAACAAAATCTTTGCAACTATGCAACTGTTTTACTTACCCCAAAGTGACTTGATATTAAAGAAGTGTGTGCTTCTCGAATTATCATTACTCTTTCCGTTTGTGGAATGCATAGCTTCCCACAATGATACGAGAGTTGATCCTTAACATGATAATCCATTTCTTCTACTCGTTTGCCTTGACTTAAAGTTGCATATACATCTTTAAAATCTGTATCTTGAGCATACTGTTCAATGTAGATTTCGTGCAATACTAAGTTATGCTTAAGTAGAGCAGATGCATTTATAATTGTTCTAGATAAAATATCTACAACTTTATTGTGTATGCCCTTTTTATATCTGATGACTAAATGAAATTGTTGTAGAAAACCCATCCATCTATTGTGTCTCGATTGCTTCAACTTAGTTTGGGAGTGTAGATATTGAAGTGGTTGATGATCAATATGTATAACTGTCTCTTTGCCCATTAAATAATGTTTCCACTTTTTCACACTCTGTACTAA
>APFE031011882.1:48689-61961 GCA_000404065.3 Pinus taeda | reverse complement strand
TCTGTACTAATGCATACAATTCTTTATCATATGTGGGATAGTTAACTACTGCAGAATTAAATGTCTCAGAATGATAACATATGGGTTTACCATGTTGTATCAACACTGCTCCCATGGCATAGTCACTGGCATCTGTTTGGATCTCAAATGGTTTTTGAAGATCGGGCAGTGCTAGTATTGGTGCTGTACTAATCTTGTCTTTCAAGGTGTTGAAGGCTTTCTGTTGTTTGCCTCCCCATTGAAACACCTTGTTCAATCCTATTAAAGCAAGTAAGGGAGCTGCAATCAAGGAAAAGTTAGAAATGAAGTTTCTCCAATATTGAGCTACTCCTAAGAAGCTTCTAACTTCTGTAGTAGATTTGGGTTTAGGTCAGTTTACAATGACTGCCACCTTAGAGGGATCTATCTCAATTCACCACCCCTTACTATATGTCCCAAATAATTCAAAGATGTTTTGCCAAATTCACATTTCGAGAGTTTAACATAAAGTGTTTCTCTTTTCAAAACATCTAGGGTCTTCTTAACATGCTTTAAATGTTCTTCCCATGTTTTGCTAAGTATAAGAATGTCATCTAGATATACAATAATAAAATCATCAAGAAAAGGTCTGAGTACATCATTCATTATTCTCATGAAAGTAGCAGGAGCATTAGTTAAGCCAAAAGGCATAACCAACCACTCATACAATCCCTGCTTTCTTTTGAAAGCAGTCTTCCATGCATCTTGCTCTACAACTCTGACCTGATGATAGCCACTGTGCAAGTCTAACTTGGAAAAATAAACAACTTCTTTCAATTGATCTAATAGATCATCTATGCGAGGAAGGGATAACGGTTTTTGATCGTTATCTTATTCAGTGCTCAGTAATCAATGCACATTCTCCACGAGCCATCTTTCATTTTCACCAAAACGATTAGAGACCCACATGGTGATGTGCTAGGTCTGATGAACCCCTTCTCGAGCAACTCTTGCACCTTCTTCTTGATTTCTGCATTCTCTAAAGCAAACAACCTATACATTCCGATGTTAGGCAATGGAGCATCTTGCTGCAAATTAATATCATGCACTATTTCCTTTTTGGGTGGTAGACCTTTAGGTTCTTGAAACAAGATATCATATTATGAAACAACCTTTTCTAAATCAGCTTGCTGTTTAGCATCACAACCCTTAGATACATTGGTTTTATCAGGTTTCTTTTCCTTTACAACCATCAGTAAAAAAATTTTGCATGAATTTACGATTCGTTCCTTCCGCCCTGAGTTTATGAGAGTATAATTATTATTGAGCTTATGAGCTCTTACAATATATTCGATTCCATGTTTACGAGGAGATACTTGTTCTTAGCTATATAGAAAATAACTTTTCTATCATACAAGTAAGGACTTCCTAAAACAATTCCACATATATCTAAAGGAATTATATCTAACTCAACCTCATCTATAAATGCTGACCCAAAAGAAAACTTAAGTTTACATTGTCTAGTCACTTGTAGTTGTGCTTTATCACTTAACCAACCTAATGGGTATGGTTTCTTGTGAGGTCTAGTCAGTAATCCCAACTTCTTTACAATTGCTTCAGAAATTAAATTTACTTGTGAGCCACTATCAAACAAAGTATCAATCTTTTGATGCTTGGAAATAACTCGAATATGGAAAATCTCATGTCTTTTTCTCTCATTTTCTTCATTATGTGTAGAATTACTAGTAGATGCTTCAGAATTCTTACCTTTTATACCTGTGGCTGTAATGGTTGTTTCATCTCCTGAGTCTAACCCCAAATCTTTTTGAATAGCTGCAACAGTCTTCTTCTTCTTGCCCTCGAACTTCTTAGGTCTTAGCTCCGAATGCAGAATCCAACAGTGCTCATCATCATGCCCATCCTTTTTACAGTGAGTGCATGAAGACTTGCTCTTTTGTGCAGTGTTGGCCTTCATTTATTTCCATTTTTGTTTTCTTTTCTCCTTAATTTTGCTTGTAGTGGGTTGGGATGATCCCCCCACTTCTAGGTTCCCATTCTTACCTCTAGCTTCTAGATGCATAGCTTGAACAGATACCTCATCTATACTAGTGGGATTAAACATGAGGAAAGTGTGCCTCATGTAGATGTATAGACCACCTATGTACTACAATAGAGTCTCAAGTGGGTCTAATGAAATTCCTAGAATCAAAGCTCTTTTCCTAAATTCTTGGGTGTACCCTTGTACACTTTTCCCTTTCAATTGGCGAAGAGTTTGCCAACTCATCATGGCTTGTTGCATGTAAGCTAGCGGATAGAGCTGCTTTTTTATTGCAGAAAAAAATTCACTCTAGACAGAAAGAATCTTACCATGTTTCTTCAGGCCAACTTGTGTCCTGCCTTCCCACCATACCAAGGCAATGCCTCCACGGCATAGGCTGGCCAGCTGAATCTTACTCTTGTATGAATCGATACTCTACACTTTGCAATAAACATCAATTTGTCTGATCCAGTTATCCAACTTCTTTGCATTCAAATTTCCATCATATATTGGTAAATCAAATTTAACATCTAATTTAATCAGAGATGTCTTCTTTCTATTCTCAGGGCTATTAGGAGGTGTGAGAAGGTTTTTTTCTTTCCCTTTGCCTTTTGAGTGGTCATGGAGGAGATATTCTTCTTCCCCTTTATCTTTGTAGTGTGATGCATCAACATATTTCCCTTTCTTAAACTCCCTATACATTTCCTCTACCATGGACCTCATGGCCAGGAAACTATCTATAAACTGGGGGTCTGATCCCAAGGGACTTTCTTATGACATTTTCTTCTTGGAATAGATCCTACCAATTTCCAGGTTAGTTTCAACCAACTCTCCTTCTCCTAATTTAAGCTTTGATCTAGTTAGCATTCAACACCAAAATCCAGCACAAGCTTGTCTAACCTTAAAAACCTACAGCTCTGATACCACTTGATCTGAAATCACCCGTAAATGACCTCAGTGAATTAATGAAGGTATTACAGACCCAAGTACTGGAGTGTGTCTATGTTATTTTATGCAACAGATCGATAAGATTGCGAAAAAACAGACACTGAAACAGTAAGAGAAACACAATAAAAAAACACATAAGACACAACAAATTTACTAAGGAGTTCACCCAATCCTCCTGGGCTACGTCTCCTAGTCCAGCCTTCAGTGGTGGCCTTTCTATTGTGTCTTAAAGCAGAGTTTTACAATAAGGAGCTCAATTTGAGTCTCGCTTTAACAGATGATGATCAGTAGGATTTCATTTGGATTCCCCAAGTATATAGAGTACACAGAGTCTCCTGGCTGACTCTCGACCTCAAATGGTCTCAGTGACATGAGTTCAATTTGGTACCCAATACCTAATAGGTATACACAAAAGAGTTGCTTGAACCTCTCAAGCCTTCTCTAGAGTTCACAGACTCTCGGACTCTCTCTGTCTCTGTCTGCTCGATGCTGCCTTTGTCTGCAGGTCATCTCGGCTTCTCTGCTCTCTGTAATTTTCTTCTCTCTTGCCGGTTTTATCGTGGGACCTGCCTTCTGACAGAATCGACGATTTCCGTACGGTTCTATGCTTTTTCCTGTGACCAAGCACTCAGGGCTTTCATTCGCTAAGGGGGACGCCCTGCGATACACGATTAGCACTTAGCACTAATCACGTATCAGAAACTTCCTCCGTATTTGGATCTGACTTCCCGTTTTTCCAGTTTGTGCCAGCACGTGGTTACCATGGGCCAACGGTCTACGTGCTTTGACTGAGGGTCCTCGTTACTCCGTGCTGACCAAAAATTGCCATTTTTCAGAGGTTATTTCTAATAAGATTGACATCCATAGCACTTGAAACTTTGGTATGAGTTTTACAGAGTTTGGGTAATTGTAAGAGAGTTTAAGGATCCAATTCGGATCATCAATGGGCCAGAAAATGATACAATATATCCCATATACATAATGCACCTAGAAAGATATAAGCTAGGACTGAATACAATAACATCTAAGTACATGATACATAATTCCCCTCAAGCTGACATGGTGAGAGGGGATCACATCAAAAGAAGCCCTGCTACACAGGAAAGGGATCTAAAGATCTGAATAGATCATATGAAGCATACATGCACGATGTGGATGATGCAAGCAGGAGAAATTGAGCCCATCACATTTGTAGAACTACATATGAGACTAGATCAACTTAAACATACATCCTGGCATGTGGGGGGGGGGGGGGGGGGGTACCTGAAGGGCCACCCAGTCATGAGATATGGAACATATCACACACACCTAGGAATCACTAGGAAAACCGTCTGGATCACCGAACAGTCAAGTGCATGATTCTCAATCATGTGATAATGAGTTAGCTTCAAGCACATGAGAAATAATAAATTCGAAGGGAAATGATGATTACCTTTTCTTGATCTGAGGCACTGAACAAAAATGAAGGTTAATATAACAGAGCCAACACATTTCATGCATATGTTGTTATTGTATTTCAATTGTCTTGGTTATGATAATGATATATGCAGTTATTTTCTTACGCATGTATGTATGGACTCTTTTTATAGATGTATGTATGAACCTTGTTGAGATGTTTTGTTGTTTTAACCATCACTTTGGATCGTTGGTTCACCTACCTTCCAGCTGGTGATGTATATTTTATTTTCTCGTGTGTTACCTTCGAAGCTGCGTGTTTCCATAGGTTTCCAAGGGGCGTACTTATTCCACCTTCCATGTGTTAGAAGCCTTCATGCACCTTCCTTGACTTCTTGTGCTGGTCACACCCTTGCTACCAACAAGGACATCATGCTTGACTCTGCGCGTAACTGCGGTCAAGGCGATATCGTACGACCCACTGCTAGGACTCCTACACCAAACGGTTTAAGGTTTAGTTGGGACTTCTTACTGGGATATCCCTTGAAATGTTGGTGAGTCCAACACCATTAACACATGGATAATGAAAAAAATGCAACCCAATAGTTAAGGGAAGTTCAGTACAGTACATTAACCTAGCATGTCTTCCAGGGTAATGTTTAAAGATAAGACACCCTAGTCCAACAATTTATGTAGCTAATGATTATAGGTTGTTTGGTTTCAAATCCATAAACATATTTCTATTCATATATAGATTCTATATGATGAAGGTTCAAATATTGGATGAGGGGAGAGGTTGGAGTAGAACAACTTGTATGCTGAAGTTTACCCATCACTATGAAGCTCAAGTATTTGATGTTTGAAGGAGAAAGGATGCAAGTAGCCTAGGAGCCTTAGGAGCTTTGGTATAGAGGCCTACAATGATAAAAGCATTCAACCTACTATGTTGGAACATGAGGAAATATCATAGCGTTTCAATATGCTTAACATTTTCAAGAAATGTATGACAATCATACAAAATTGTGGTTGAATATCTAAATACAATGGTGGTGCGACACATTAGAGGTAAAAGAACAAGTCATGGTAGATAGCCATGTGGTGTGCATGGTGTTATAGAATCTTTTTAGAGATTTAGTAGGGTTCATGTTATTATATAATATATACTTGGTTGATTCATACGAGGCTTTTTGCAAAGGAAGGTGTATGGGACGTTGCTCATCCCTGTGAGTGGATTAGATTACACAGTACATTGCTCTCAGATTTAGAAGAAAATTTCAGACAAAGAAGTTGGTATAGGTGCAACGTTGGACTATTGGCATTGTCTGGATGGCTAGTGGCCTAGTGAAGGCATTTTCAAGTGCGTTGGCATTGATGTCAACGGTCATGCTGGGGAGATGTGTTGGGCAATTGGCATTGCCTAACTATTGGTAGGAGTGTTGGCATTGATGTCAACCAGACTAGCTTGGATTCTTGTTGCTGCAGATGTTGGCAGTGATGGCCTAGGAGGAATCCCATGGTTTTTCATGGTTCAGATGGATTCCCGTGATCCTTTGTTTCTCTTCAGTGAAGGAAGAGATTCGCCTCAAGGGAGGTCGAATAAATCAGATGAAGGAAGCCAAAAAGAATAAACAAAAAGTTGCATCTAATTGATGAAGGTATGGTTGTGTTTTCTTATTGATTACAAGAATAAATTGATTTATTTTGAATGTATCAACATTGGAAAAGGAGGAGTACATCCAGCATTAGAGTACACAAAAATATTTGATGTTGTGGGAAGAACATGGGCTACAATGGAAATGTGGAATGAGAGGAAGCTCACAATCAAGTCAGGTCCACAGGATCAATCCCCACGCAAAGGCAAGAAAGTGATTGTAGGATATCTAAGAGTATTGGCTCAAGGGGAGTTGCTTCGATAACTAGTAGTGGGTAACAATGGATAGCCTCAAAAAGGAAGAGTGTTGAGAAAATCAAAGGTTTGCATATTTGGTGAAATACCCTTATTTCATTTAAGTTGTAAGTTTGATTATGCATAGCAGTCTTGTGTTCATGAAACATGTCAGAAAATTTTATATTACGGAGCAATGGAACACATAGAATATTGCAAAAATATAAACACAATAAAACGCATAAAACCAAAGAGACACAGATATACATGGTTCACCCAGTTTTGGCTACGTCCACCCCAAACAGCCAGTCCTTCCTTTCTATTATCCAACAAAATGAAGAGATACAAGCTACATCAATTCTGCTGCAATATCCTCTGTTTTCTCTCACAGTCTCACCTCTCTATTTCTCGCTCGAAGAATACACATCTATTACAAAACCTCAATACAATGCCCTCATACAAAGAGATGGGTTACCTTCTAGGGCAAAAAACCCTAAACTAAACATAAGTTCTACCATCAGATCATCCGCCTAATGAATGACCCAGATTGACTAGAAATTACTATAATTTTACAAGGAAATTTTACATATGTTTTAAGCTTCGGGCGCACTACCCTCGAAACCCCCGCCAGGGGACCGCTAGCCCCCAGACCCCCTAGCTGGGGGGGATCGGTCCCCCTGAACCCCCACGGGGGGGACAAGTCCCCCCCACACCCCCCCGCGTGGAGGGGTGTACACACTTCCTAGGGTATACATCCGGCTGAAACAAAGACCTCTGAATAATCATGCTCCACACCCAACAATCTCGCACTTGGAGAATGATTGTAGCAACTCCACCACTGCTTCATTTGCTGGACAATGACTCCTCTTTGGACCTGGATGTTTCTCATCTTCATCGTCATCCTTGAAGACCAATTGAAACTAAGCATACTCTCAATTTCTCCCTGGTTACAACTTTTGTTAGCATATCTGCAGGATTCTGGCTAGTGTGTATCTTTTCCAGCTTCAACTCTCCATCTTCCAACACTGATCGTACGGAATGGTACTTGAGCTGTATATGTTTAGTCATGGAATGAAATGCTGAAACAAAGACCTTTAAATAATCATGCTCCACACCCAACAAAACACAATTGGTGCAAAATTTTCGTGTCACTTAACCCTCAATTGGTATCGCTATGTCAATTGGTTGTGTTGGGCTCATGTTGAGTAACCTTGTGTGCAAATGGACATTTCTTTCTGAGAAAAGAAATATTAGAGTTTGCCTGATACATTGTTCCATTTGTATCATTTCTTTTGGTGCAATTGGTATCAGTTGTGAAGTAGTCCCTATTGTAAAGATATGATCTCAAGGGGAGAAGTGGAGATGCTAAGATAAAGTAAGCACAGTATCGAAAGCAGTAGCAGTAGTGAAGTCCAAGAAGAAATGCATCATCATTAATTGGTATTTGCAGCAACAACAATAGCGTGAGCAGTTTAATGGGTATCAATGTTTTTTATACAAAAATATGCTTTAGTGGAGAGAGTTCTCATCCAGCAACAATAAGGTGTCCAAAACTGGAAGCATTCAAATCATAGGTAGTATATGTTCTAGGGGAGCATATAACATATGCCCAGTTTATGGAGAAACAACAACGGTAATCCTGGAAGAGATTTCCATGAGGCAGAATGCACATCTAAACAACTAGACTCTAGTCTTCACATCCAAGTGATTGCATAGGGAGATAAAGGCATCTTGTAGCCCCTTGCCATTGATGTCAAAGGAGGAGAGAAGTTGTGGAGATGTTGTGATGGCCTGTGCAAAAGAAAGAAAGAAATTGGTGTCTCATGCAATGAGATGTGTGGAAGCAGCATGAGGTTTTGCCATCACATGAAGAAATGGATGGAGTGTTGCCATCGATGCCAACGCGGGAGATTGTTGGACTGCTGGCATTGTCTAGATGGCTAGTGGCCTAGTGAAGGCATATGCAAGTTTGTTGGCATTCATGTCAACATTCATGCTAGGGATATGTGTTGGGCAGTTGGTATTGCCTAACTCTTGACAAGAGTGTTGGCATTGATCTCAACCAGACTAGCTTGGATGATTGTTGCAACAGATGTTGGTAGTGATGGCCTAGGAGGAATCCCATGGTTGTTCATGGCTCAGATGGATTCCTATGATATCTGCAAGCTTTAAGTAGAGAATCATCATAGCAACATGCTTAGTGAAAAATCCATAAATTGATGATTACAGTGATGAGCTAGATGGAAGTCCATGGTAGTTGCAAGCTTCTTGTAGAAAATCATCACGGTTGCAGGCTTATTGGACAAGCCATAAACTGATGATTACAGTGATGAACCAGGAGGAAGTCCAAGGTAGCTACAGGCTTCATGCAGAGGATGACCATGGTGGGTGTGAGTTCCTCTATCTAGAGAGTCAAGGAGCAAAAGAGTGGCAGATAGTCTGGATCCATCTTAGAAGTAGAATATGGGCTCAAAGCTTACATTGGACCCTCTCCATTGGAAAGTTCTCTGTAAGAGATTTCCAATGATATGCGGAAGTCCAGAAATGGATTCATGGTTCAAAAGTTATGTTCTGCTAAAGTTTGGTGATTTGAAGCCTTAGGCAGGAAGGAATATCAGCATATCGGAGATCAGAAGATCAAAGATTAGCACATTGGTGTATCAACAATCGAATATCGACACGTCAGTGTATCGACAATCGAAGATCAGCACATTGGTGTGTCGACAATCGGAGGTCTAGTGACATCAGGCATATCAGTGATTGCACATCGGAGCATCAAGCATATCGGTAATCAGGAATCAGAACTTCTTCGGGTAAACCCTTTAAAAAGTTGTGACATGGGTGAAGTGTCGATAGCGTTAAAACTCATCGGGGACACCGATAAAGAATTAAAAAAGGATTTCATCACAAAACCAAAGGTTGGCGGGCCCTTTTCTCTAAACTCCTCTAACAGGACACGTGGTGGCATATGATTGGCTTCGATAAGGACACATGGAAGCATGTGATTGGATCTAATAAGTACACATGGCATTGTCTTGTAGGCTCTGATAAGGTACAGTGGTAGCTGACATCAACATGATGTGATAGTATGGCAGGACACGTGACATACATATTCAACCATATTGGGTGGTCTAATGGCCCATAACTGGGTGACACATGTCACCTCTAAGGAGTCACCACATGGCAGTGATGAAATCATATTGAAAGTCAGTGATCATAGGATTGAGGATATCAAAACTTTATAATAGTTGGTTATTGAAAAAGTTCTGATAAGGGGGATCCGATTTGTTGGCACTTGGTCGAGGAAACTAATAGAGCCAAGGGTGTAGAGTGAGGCTTAGCACCTAAGTGTTGTGGAACATATTGGAGGTTGGAGATTTCGAAACTTAAATGAATTTTGGAGAAATTTACGATATGTGAAACTTCTGATGTTATTTTTGCTTGGTCGTGGAGCCCAGACAACCAAAGGCACAGATAAATAACACGAGAAAGGCCCCCGGTAGGATGCTAAAGGACTTAACACCTAAGTGTTGTACCAACGGTCACAGGCAGTGGTCCTATGGTGGAGATGCGATAAGGAGCTAAGAAGAAGGGGCTAAAGGCCAATCAAAATATTGTAATACTGTAGCATCTTCTTAATAGAGTTACGATATATTTGGGCTCTGATATTGCACTGTGGTGTAAAATCTCTAATATAGTAGCACATAGGAGTATTGAAGGTTGGATGAGTTGGCAGCTAAAGAGTAAATGAGCACAGAGGAGTTGGTCATTGGAATAAATGGTGATTTTCAAAGATCATTGGGTTAAGGCAACAAGGACAATGGTCCACAGAGAATCCATGTCAAAGTACAATCAAGCAGTGCTTTACCATGAATAAGTATGGAGAGCCTCATTCTTGCGATGAAAGCAATGGTAGAGACTAACTCAGATGTGACAACGGAATGGTAAATCCATGCCGAGGTACACTCGCACAGTGCAAATACAGGACAGAGTGACAACATCGATCAGGGAGTAGCAAAGGAACAAAACCCAGGAGCTCAGATGAACAATGTGGGGGGAAGAAGCATAGTAGCCAGAGAGCTAAGTGGAAAAATTTATGTTTTAGTGCACTATTGTGTAAGGCTTAGAGAGATCTAGTTCTGTAGAGAAAGGTAGAGAATGCTTATGCAGAGGAAAGAGACCCCAAGAGCTGTGTTTTTATGTGTTAGGTGAAATTTTCTTGTGTGTTGTGTGTAAGGAAAAATTTTCTTGTACGTTGTGAGTAGAGGTGGAAGTTTCCTATGTTGTGAGAAAGGCTGAAGGTGCTTGTGTAGAGAAAGAAGGTCGATAGCTATGTGTGTACCTTGGAGAGAAAAAAGTTGAGATCTGAGTGACTATTGATGAAGAGTAGAGAACAGAGTTGTGAGGACTGCGACGAATGATTGTTGTTGAACATATCAGTGGGTTGTTGTAGAGTGAGTAGTGCGAGTAGAGATAATATAATTGATATCAAGGAGAGTGGCTACCAAATTACAGAGAACATGCAGTTTCTATTTGAGTGTGGGTTTGTGTCTGCATACAAGAATTTTGTGTTTCCATTTCTAGTGGGTGCTTGAGAAGGCTTGGGGGTTGGTGTCTCCTACAAGTTGGCTTGCAAAAATCCAAGCAGCTACAAGTTGGTGCTTGCGAAAAATCTGTGAGTTCGATGCCTCACATGGTGCTTCTGGTAAGCTGGACAGGTGTCTACAAAAATAAGGGGTTGGTGCTTCCTGTTAGTCGATGCTAGCAAATAGTAAAAGGGAGTTGGTGATTCTTGTGAGTGGGTGCTCACAAAACAAATTGATGTAATAGAGTAGTTGCTCTTATTTTACATCAATAACAACAACAAGTTTGGTGGTTTTTTTCCCGAAAGGGTTTCCACGTGAAAAACCTTGTTGATTTCATGTTGCTACCATATTACATATTGTTGTTGATTATATGGATGGGTGCCTAGCTTGAATAAGAAAAGTAAATAGGAATAAAAGTTTAAAATTAGCCTTAATACTAATTCAAACCCCCTCTTGGTAGTATTATTGTTTCCAACATGTAATGCACAGAGAATGCAAGAATTTATCATTCTAAGCCAATAACGATAGTAGTCTATAGGCACATTGAAGGTCTTTGGACTGTATCTTTGTTCAATATGGATTGTCAGAGACTGCATTCATGTAAAACTCTATTGGTTGTTGTCTATAATTCATTTCTTTTGATTTCAACAGCTAATAAATCATTATAAGAAATTAATTATCCATTTCACATATATACATACTATGTCTTTTGAAGCATTAGTGGTTGCATGTTGTGTTAATGTGGGTTTTTGAAATTTGAAGGGTTCTTGCATCCATTAAGGCTGAAAATTGGGTTGATGTGGGTTATGGTTGTATGTTGTTTGGTATAGCACATTGCAGGGGAAAATGTGTCGTAGGCATCACCAATTCCAAACCCTCGAATTGGTGTAAACTATGGAATGAAAGGGAACAATTTGTCATCACTGAAGTAGGTATCCAAGTTTCCTGGAAACATCATTGTTAATAGAGTCAAGATATACAACTCAAATCCCTCTATACTGCAAGCATTTGCAACACAAGAATTTCAGTGGTTGTGGGTCTTGAGAATGAGAAAGTCCAGAGGATAAGTGAAAGCCCAACTACATGCCAAGCTTGGGTGGCTCAAAGGATTTCTCCTTAATACCCTTCAACCTTAATAATTCTGATTACTGTAGGGAATAAGGTCCTTACAAATAGTGATGGGTCATTATAATTTGCTCTAGTGCCTGCAATATAGAACATTCATTTTGGTTTGGTTTCTTTAGGCTTGGACGACAAGATTAAGGTATCTACTCCACATCGTATGGTTATCATTTCAAGTTCCTTTCCTTCGGCCTTCACATTTGCTACTCGCTTGGTACCAATTAAGAAGCCTCTCATCAAATTCTTGGATGATATAGGTGCTCCATTCATGGTGAATTCGTATCCTTACTTTGCATACAGATACAATCCCAAATAAGTTTCATTTGACTATGTGTTGTTTGGGCAGTCTCCAGGGGTTTCATGTCCAAAAGGGTTCACCTATAAAAATATTATAGATGCTCAAATTGATTACATTTACTCTGTTATGGCTACTTTGGGCCACAATGAAACTATCCTTGTAATTTTCTTTGAGACCAGTTGGCCTTGTGTTGTAGCCAGCAACACCCCCCCTTGTTCATTTAAGTGTTGTCCAAAATACTAAATGAACGGGGAACCTTAGTTAAATTTTTAAGAAAAAAACAAGTTTTTCTTTCTTCAAAATAAGGTTACCATCGTAAGCTTGGAAAGGTCTTTCGAATATTTTTAAACTAAGTCTACGATAAGGTAAAAGTCTTTAAAACTGCGTTGCAAAAAAGATAGGAAATGCCTTCATTCCCCTATAATATCAGTATGCGCAAGACGCCTGTGTTAAGCATAACATCGCATCGCAATGAAGTAATGCTCATAAGGAAAAACCTCAAGATCTGCTGATCTGCGATAACACTGATCGCAAGATCACATATCGCAGAAATTAACTGGCAATACTTGACAAACATTAAACTTCTGTGAACTGTGATGTTGCGACCTGCGATGTTGCAATCGCTGCGATGGTGCAATCTGCGATCTTGCGGTTTGCGATTGGCGTGATTTGCAATGGCACGATCTTCGATGTTACGTAAGCAAATCATGAATCACTTAATCACGAATCCTTCGGGTGCGCCATTCAAAGAAAAGCCACTTACCATAATCTGACCCAAAATCATGCGCTTTTAATGATAGTAAATGGATTAGTTGTCAGTTATTAAATGAAATGAAGACGCGTGCTTTTGTAAAGAATTACTTCACGTAAAGTGGCATATTTGATATATCTGTTGCATTTAAAACTCTCCCATCACCTTTCATAATCAGTCATTTCCACTTCACTCGTAATCTGCAGGAACGAAGAGCTAAGACGATTCAAAGCCGAACGCAGGAGCAAATGGGAAAGAAACATAAAGCTCAAGGCTCCGAGGCGAAGGAAA
>APFE031011882.1:0-36762 GCA_000404065.3 Pinus taeda | reverse complement strand
CAGCACAATGAAAGGTATCAATAATAAAATAAATATTCTCTGTAAAACCGCTGTTTTCAAACTCTATTATTGTCGTCTAGAGCTTTCTTAAGGAAAAACAATGGTTTCCTCCCTGCTAAAGAAAATCACAGCATTCAGAGAAAAAACACTATATCTCAAAGAGTAAGAGGTCTCATCATGAGCCGGCTTATCATGATCACAGATATTATAACTTGCTGACTTTGCCAATACTGTCCACCAAAACAAGGCAACAACTCAAGATTGTTGCAATCAAAAGACAAGGGGTCTCATCACGAGCCAGCTTGTTCAGCAAAAGTGTAAATCAAGTGAATGACTATGTCATAATTTGGCCACCAAATCAAGACATTATTCTTTAGAGAATAAAAAAGAAAAAGTGTCAAAATGGGTTTTTCTCTGAAAGGTTGTAAATAGCCTTAAGCAAGATAAAGGATCATTGCTGGGTAACAGGTAACCCTGTCGAGGCTATGGATGTCTGCTGGCAGCAGAGGCTCTACCTACGACAAATGAGCATATTTTTAAAAGCTAGCACACAGAGATGACCTTATTTTATCTTTAAAAGACCAAGTAATGGCTGGTGTAAATACAAGGACTAAGCCTGAGGAAGCAAATGATTAGAATAGAAAAAAGTTGAAACAAAATATCATTGATAGGGTAAGGCATTATGTACTCTATCTGTCCATAGCAAAAATTAGACTTATGAAAATTTTTCTGTTTCGGAAGTTAAAATTCAATAGAAAAGCAGAGATAACTGGTTCTTCCCAGTGAATCGCCATTGTTGTGGCCACCAAACAACCCCCCTCTTTTGTTTGATATTAGGCAATAAACCAAGCAAATGGGGACCCTTAATAAAATCCAAACAAAACAGTTTTTATGAAACATTTTGTATTTGATTCCTTAAAACTTTATCGCATCGAAAGAATGAAACGTTTTCTTATGAGCATAATAAACTACGAAGAAGCGACGCAAAATTCATCGCATTGCATTTATTATGAAGCGCTCTTAAATGAAAAACTTAAGAAATCTCCGACGGCCGATATGCGACGTCGCATATCGCAACATCGCATAAGCAGCACACAATGACTGAACGACTAAATTCTGCGATGATGCGATCTGCGATAAATGCGATCACAATTTTATGCGATAACACATCTTGACGATGCGATCCGCGACGCTGCGATGCGAGTCGCAGAAATCGCCCATCACAAATTTTCCTCGGCGCAGTATTTAATAGAAAGCTGTCCGTTAACCAAAATTGGGCGCGCGCCTTAAAAGAAATTAATGATTGTACGCCAAAGTATTCAGGAAGGACAGTCTCGTGTATTTCGAAGAGTCAGTTTGCTACGGATGTCATGATTATGCATTCATAAGAGCTTAAAGCTTTCATGTCAATCTTTATTATCACTACTCTTTTCCTTTGCGTAAACTGTAAGACAGGAAATAACATAAAGCAATGTGTAGGAAACATCTAAGGAAAAGGGGAAAGTGTCAATGCCCGGAGAACAGAGAAGAAATCCCTTCAGAAATGGATGCCGCATGCGACAGGACCACAGATTCCAGAGTATCACTCAACAGATGCTGATGTCAATAAGCCACCTAAATCTCAGAGTCAAAGACGCAGAAAAGCAGCATGTTTACAAAAAACCCTAAAGCTTACGCACCAGAAAAGCCCAGAATGAAGAACGGAGGAAGTTTTCGATGCAGAAAATTATTCAGAGAGTAAAGTCCCTAACTTTTTCAGTCATCCGCAAGGCCGGAAAATGAAATAGCAAAAGCAGAATCAGTTTATGAGAAAATTGGGTCATTACCAAGTACACACGCAGTGAATACACCCAGCAAGAGGAAGATTCTCGAAAATATCTTCTACTTTACCAGAAAGTGGTGCCAGCGCTTGTTATTTCTATTTTCATAGCTCAAACAAAAGCGGAAAGCAACCATCCAACTCTTCCCATGGTGAATGTTGCGTGCTTACAGCACTAAGGAACAAATACATAAATAGTTTAGAATTAGATTCAATTTTTAGAAATAGTTTTTCTTTATCAGAAGGGCGGTCATTTAAAACCGTATCCTAAATTTATGTAATTAAGTTAATTAGTTAGCAGTATTTAAACCCTTCTTCATGCATTTATAGAAGGGTCCAGAGATGTCAAAAAACTTGGTCCTTGGAACATGCACTTCTGCACCTCAAGAGGAGGTTTTGATGAATGGATGGATCGAGATTTATTAATATTTGCATTTGATGTCTGCTACTGATGTTGCACTTTTGTACTCTTAGTAGATGTTAGAACAAGTAGAGATAAATCATTTTTTTTGCTTGAATTTTGTGAGTAGGATTAGTCATAAATGGTACTTTTATCTCTTGGCCATTTCTGCTTATATTCTTTAAGTGATTTACAGTTTTCAGTTGTTTATATGTTATTGCATGAATGTATGGGCTACCATTTGGCACTTCTGTACGATGGAGTCATTTATTTATGTCTGACATATGAATAACTTATTATGCGATATGTTGTTCACAACTGTTTTTCCTAACTTCTTATGCAAAGTGGTTTATCTTAATTGATTTCTATTCTTATGATAGCTGAATGATCTTTATTACCAGTTATTGTTTGAAATCTCTTTAGATCGCATAATAGAAGATATACATCCCGGGTTAGCATAGATTAGATGTGTTGTTTCTCATTAGATTACAATATCATAGAGTTAGTTTAAGAATCTGAATTAAAATAGCTTTAAAGTACTCTTAGATCAGCATTATCCAACTCTACACACACATACACCCTCAGATCGGGAAACTGGTCCCGTTATCCCCAGTCGGACTCGCTATACCAAACGGATAAGGAGCTGCCAACCAAGGTCCGGACCGGGTGGGTATCCCCCTTGTTGTCGACCCGATTTTCGGGGCTTCAACACCTTCCAAAGGAGACACAGATGATATAGGAATGAATCCTGAGAATGTTAGAAACTATAACACTAGAGTCATCAAACATGTCACTTCCAATGCAATAACTTCAATGAGGCCTAATAGAGTCATAGAGAACTTTATTATTTTTGCAATTTTTAATGAGAACCAGAAGCCAGGGCCAATCACTGAGAGGAACTTGGGGTTGCTCATCCTGGATGGATATGATGTAGATTTGAGTTTTGGTTGGTTTGCATCTCCTCCTCCACCATATTTGCTTCCTGCAAGCCCATCTTCTATCCCAATTTATTTATTCCCAAGACCACCAAAAGGTTCAAGGGGAGGCCTTGGCAATGTTGTTTATTGCAATTCCAAACAAAGTTCTAATCCATCTTTTCTTCAAGAGTATTTGGATTTTTCTTGTGGGATAGGTGGTGCATATTGTGCTTCATTTTGTCAGGGTGGACCTTGCTATAATCAAATATCGTTCATGCCCATGCTTCATATGCAATGAATAATTACTATCAGATTCACGATAGAAACTATTGGAATTGTGATTTCAAAGGCATTGTTTTGGTCACATTTATTGATCCAAGTAAGGATTATTCCACTCAATTTCTCTTCTAGGGAATGTCTTCCTTTAATTTTTCCTTTTTTTTGGCTACTTGAAACATATGATGCATTATTTGTTTCTGTGCTTCATATTTAATCTGATTCAATACATCAAATTTCCATAGATTGGGCATTGGACATGGAATTATTCTTCTATATTCCAATTTATGCACTATAATCACTCTGATAATGTATAGTTCAAATTCTTAAACCAAAATTTCCATGAAGATACCAACTTGCGGGTCACTAAATGATTTACTATTAAAATGAGGGACTAATTGGTTATATCTCATGCTATTTTGGTTTAGACTATGAATCTTGCTATTATCCTCAAGAATGAGCATCAAATAAAATTGGCAAGGTTCTTTCATTAACTCAATATTATCCCTTCCTCTTGGATAGCAATGATTGTATAAGCCAATCCTTTTTCTAGAATTGTGGACTGATTGTAATACTTATTATCTAAATCAGTTGGTAGTTGTGGTGGTGTGCTTACAAATGAATTTGTCAGTCTAAGGAATTTTAGCAAGGTATCCAAAATGTGATTTAAACTTAATTAGCACATGTATTAATAGAACCAATGGGAGGTTATTTGACATATGTATTTATAGTACCACTGCCTAGATATGAAATTCGGGCATCTTAGTATGCTTCTCTAGTGAAGCTTTGTGTTTATATTTTTCATACACTATAAGCTAAGCACAGGCTATCGCAACGCAGTGGATTGGATAATTTGTATTGATTTAAACGTATGGAGTAGAATGATTATATTCAGTGAGGAATGAGAAGGAATTTTTTATGTGGTGTCAACTCTATATATTTTAGAGAATACATGAATTGGTATATATGTGACATCTATAATCGCAATATATATTTACTTCAAATGGGTAGTACTTCCTATATACAATTGTAACCTTAATATAGATTAGGAGTTCCATTTTTTCTGGGAAACTAAATATTTAGTTACACTTTGTTAAACATAGTTTATACTTGAACTTCTTATGTATTATCGTCAATTTTTATCAAATGAGTGGATCTACCCTGAAAGAGTGCTTGAATTCTTCATTGCATTTGTTTTAGGCATGTTGATCATTGTCACTACATTGTATTGTGTGAGTCCAAGCTTGAGAGTTTGGAAGCTAACATTCGTCTCTTTGATCCTGGAGGAGAGCTAGAACCACATTTCATTAAGCCTACTTCTAGGTCACATAGTAGATTTGCACAAGGTTGGCTCTTTGATCTTGGACTTTTTGTTCCTGGAGGAGACCCAGAACCACATTCCATTCAGTGTAATTCTAGGTCACATAGTAGAGTTGAATAAGGCTGGGATCCATCAAGTTTTTTTTGTGTTTTTGTTTTTCTTCCTCTGATTTGTTGCAATTATTTTTATCCACGTTCTTGGATATTCATGCCTTTGTTTTCTCGATTAACTCTTGAGAATTTAATTGCAAATTAGTGGGAACTATTCTTTCCATGTAGAGGAAATATACAAAGGTACCATGTCAAGCAGCAAAGAGCATGAAATTGGTTACTTTCTCTCGAATTATTATTTTCACATTAATAATTTTAAAAAATATTAAAAAACCAAAAAATGTTACTTGTACAAACCCTGAGAATTTTTGTTTCTCATGTCATACCCATTTTGCAATTCTTGCGTATGGTAACATAGAAATATTTGATACTTCGGGGTTAATATGACTAGCAAGGAAGCTAGTGTTTAGGATGTAAATTCTGCTCCAAGAAGTTTCATTGTAAATTTTATTTTGGATAGTCACTTCATGTAATTACCTTTCATTCTAGCATTAGTTTTATGTACAAATGAAAAGAAACATTTTTTGAACTTGTTATGAGAGTTGAGATTAAGTTGTGTTTCCATTTATTTTGTCTAGATAGCTCTCTTAATTTAGGGTGAAAAGAGAAATAACGGGAAAGGAGTTCAATATTGGATCTCTTTTTCTTAATCTAACATGGTTGAAACATGTACAAGAACATTTGCAGCTCTGAAATGAAGATCAGGGTAAGTACTTGCAGTCTATGCTATAGAAGGCCAAGGAAACTCTTGCTGGCCACAATCTGGGTTTTGTTGGACTAGAATTTTCCCGTGCGGAAATATCAGAATTGGTTCAAAGGTGTCCAGTGAATGCCTCAACAATTATTTTTCTAGTTTACCTGAAATGTCATCATTATACAAGAAACAACAACATATTGTACATGCTTGCATAGCCTTAATCAACAATCTCGATTCACAGATTATTCTGTGGAGAGTTGTTTGACATCAAATGAGAGTTCTAAAAAGAATTTAGATTGCAATATGCAAAACGCTAGCAAGAAAATATTGAGAACGTTATAGAATAGAAAGGTACTTTTTTGGAAAACTAAGACCAGAGAAGATGCCAGTTTGCGAAAACTGAGTCCCACGCAATTGGATTGGGAAGAAAATATGAAACAAGATGAAAAAATTATGTCCTCTCCAACTAATCCGAAAGATTCAGACAAGAATTCAATTCCAACCAAAGGAAACTTATGGGAGAGGACCACAAGTTTAGGGTACAAACAGAAGAAAATGGTTATGGTGTGTCTAATGCAGGGGAAAAACATATGGAAGTAAATGGATCATGCATAGGACAACAACTAATTAAAGAAGAAGTTCCTAGGAACTTCTCTTTACATGAAGTTTGTCGCAAGGGTGAATTGGCACGGCTTCATATGGATGAAAATGAAAGTCCTTCAATAAGCTTTAACAAACTTCCCAAACTCACTAAATAATTAGACTTGAATGCTAATGACGACACCAGTATAGAATCCAATTTTAGGGAGTTCGATTTGAATGGTTTTGGATGGAGCACATGACAATTAATGTTAGCAAGTCATTTGAGAAATTCGTACCTTCCATCTTTGACAAAAACCTTCATCACTCATTGAATCCTAGGTTCATGAATCATAATCAGGAGTGTGATTTTATGGTTCTTGATATATTATCGAGAAGTTGAACTACTAAATTATTTAGACATACCATATTCCTCCTTATTGTAATCTTATGATTGGAAAAGGTATTTACTTTGTAGACCTAGTGAGCAAGAGTGTGTAGTGTTGTTGCGGACGTAAGAAGAATCCCATGGGATTGATGTTGCTCAGTAAAGTGGAATTGGGAGAAGTTCATGAGCTAAAAAGTGAAAGGTATGTAGACAAGCTTCCAAAAGGTAAGAATTCGGCAATAAATGTGGATAAGAATGTAACTCATGGACACCTTATACCTTCACGTGTCAAAAATAGTGAGTTGATATACAATAAGTCTAATATTTCTCTTCGCCATGATCTGGGTTTCAAAGGCCAACTGGCCTCAAGGATGGGGCTACACAATGCCTCATTTATCAGCGTAACAGGGGACAGAACGGCTCATGCACAAGTGTAACATTGGAGGGATTCTTGTCAAATGTTTGACAAATATCTAAAAGGAACCTAGAGTATTGTGTCAATTATGTTTTTATTTCACAGAATTTGAATATTGCAAATCAACTCTGTGGTTTTCATTTGAAAGAAGTTCCATTAATATGACAGTATTTACAGCTCTTCTTGATGATAAAGAATTAATTATACATAATACACCACAAACTAATTGACAAAATGCCAAGTTGGGTATTATCCCTGGACTACAGTTAAACATACTTGGCAGGTTCATAATTACATAAATAAAAAAAGATTAAGTTAGAAGTTTATTTTGAGAATACTCTTGTGGTTGAGTTTGACATGGATTATGAATGCCATTTATTTGATAAATTAAGGATTAAAATGTTTCTTGGAGGAATGTTAACACTTGGGTTCAACTTCCTGCAAGTTAGCCAAATACAATACTCGCAAAACTATATTGTCAATTAAGGTGGTTGGAGTACACATTCTATAGTTTTATTATAATGGTGAACTTTACACCATTATTTTTTTGTTGAATTTTCTTTTGTACTAAATGGATACTCAAGAAATGAAGGACTATTCATCAAATCTTCGTGTGTTCTAAGTAATGTAAGTATTGTTTGTATGTGCAGAATATTTTCCCAAAACAAAGTTTCACAGTATCCCTTACTCATCCCTAGAACATTCATAGGGCGAATGGTTAAGCCACCACCCACAATAGCCTCTGGTAGTTACAAATTGACTAGATTTCACCCATGAATCAAGAGCCCCCGATCCGTAACATGCCTTGGGTAAATGGTCCAACCAATTGAGCTAACACTTGAGACTATATATATGTGCACTAATATTAAGGTGCTTTGAAATTAGATGAGTGCAATAAATTTAGTTGTGGAGATAAAAGCAATGTGTTCATACATGTTGTGGTGTATGAGATGTGACTGTAAAATAAACACATAAAATCTCAAACTGAGCAAAAATCAATATCAAACATCTTAAAAAGAAAAAAATACTAATAAATATATAAAAAAAACTAGCATATAGATAAAAAAATAGTAAGAGGTTTGTAGTTGTGTTTTTTGTTTAAATCTAAAAAATGCTCAATACAATTGGAGTTAAGAGAATAGAATTAGAGATAAGATGAATATATGATAATCTAACACCTGTACTCCTCACATCTTTTGCTCTGACAGACTACATTTATTCATTTAAATGAGTGCCTATTCTAAACTCATAGTTTTTATGTTAGCATCTATTTGAAATTCAATGCACCACAACCTCAATTTAGATGGCTCTGATATTTTTTGCGCTAGCATCTATTTTAAATTCAATGAACCCACAACCTCAGTTTAGATGCATCTGTATAGATATCAGAACGGAAGAAAAATGTTGTATTGCAGGTGATGATGGCAGGCACAGTATGATCATACTACCAACTGGCAATATTGTCAATACCTTGTATTGTTGGGCTTCATGTGTCACAACTCTATTATAATCTGTAATTCTATTAGAATGTGTAACAGATATGTGAATGCCCATTATCAACATATATATCTCAAATGTTAAAAAGTAGCAAATAGTACCCTCATATTGACACTTTGACTCCATATGCCCTCATTTCTCATGGATACTATCAATTATCTGATTCATATCATTGAAGAACATCTCTATTCGAGTAGTTGTTGCAGCTTTGATTACTTCATGTTTGTTTAAGTAACATGTATGGTCTTGAATTCTTAGGGATTTTTATAATATTTTCTCATTTTTAGTAAGTGGGAAATGAAATCTTGCAAAACACCTAGATTCCAACTATATGATGACATGGTGCAGACTGCAATAATGTTGGCCCATATTCATTCTAATTTCAATTTACTGATTTTTATTTTTTTTTGCCCTTTTGTTTTGTATTTGACTTATACAACAGAGAAACATAATTCTTAATCTTTTGTATGCTTTCAAAATGTTTCAAATTGTTGAATTCGTTTTAAGTATTTACCGCATCCAGGATTTTTGCTCCAGATGTTGTAGGTGACACATTCACTGTTGATGCTACTCTTTCCTATACCATTGCCTTACATCATTTCCTCTGAAACATTTGGTGCAATTTCTAGTTATATTATTTTTTAACCAAAAAATATTTTGAATCTGACATAATAAACCGCGTCAAAGATAAGGAATTAATTGTTTGAAAATATAGAGAAAGGTCTTCTGGATTAACCACATCGTAAGGAAGGATTGGGTCGACATTTCGAACCAACTAATGTGGTTCATCCTCACGACAAGGTGAGAAAGCAATCAATCTTAGAGAATAAATAGCATGGATGCATCATTGTCTAGTGTTAGTCATTTAAAAGTAGTTGTTGGTGAAATAAAATCAATTGGTTAATTTTTCAGTTGTTATGTAATAAATAATTATTTATTATCGAGAAAGTCATAACTTATTAATTAAATAATAATATAATCTAATAGAATAATATTAAAGGCAAGGGTTGACCTAGCCAATGGGACTTAGGAGGAAAACTAGTCGTTGAATAGTAATGATATTAGGTAGGAAACTAGCCGTTATGATTAATTTATATAATAATAATATTAGGTAAAAACTCTTGTGATGAATAAGATGTTAATTGATACAATATATTCAAGATTAAATTATAATATTAATAGTGAAAATCCATTGGTTATAATAAAAATAATTAATGTCTAAGGTTTAAAAATGAAAAATAAAAAAACCAGATAGAAATTTTTTGTTATGTAAGGAATTAGATGTTATGTAATAAATTAAGTGGTGATAATATTACAATTAATTCATATAACAATTCAAATAAATATACAAGGATAATTTATAATATTACATATTCATTTCAGCATAATAATATTCAAGCAATAATTTATAATATTAATAGTTAGAGACTAGTGGTTATGATATAAATTGGTTACTAATTTATTAATTCAAATAGGTAATAATTAATTTTTTTATAATATTATGACCTAAACTAACAATATTTAAAAAGATTAAAACCTGTATTAAATCTAGATATATTTCATAACCTAAACCTTAAGAACTAAACTTTATCAAAACCACAAAGAGGGCTAAAAGTAAGAGGAAAGCTCCAATATTGAAGGGAGGAAAGCAAAGAAGGAAAAACCAATAGCAGGAGGAGAGAGAACACCAGAAACAATGAAAGAAAAGGAGAAGGAGAGGGCGTAAGAGCTAAGGGGCGAGAGCTAGAGTCTAGCTCCTACTTAATTTCCAATCATCATCCCTATTAAGGTTTTTGGCATGCTTCTCAATCTCAATCGCTTCCCTGAGCTTCCTGTGGTGGAAATGACCAATTTTAACAATGACCTTGGATTTTTCATTAATCCAGAGGACCTTTCCCTAAATTGATGGATCACAAAATTCTTAGATCTAACGTTTGAAAATAGTTAAAACAACGAGTGGAATTTTACATTGTCATGTGGATTTTAAATAAAATAGCGTCTAATTATTATTTAAGATAAATATTTAATAAATAAAGTGATTCAACATTCCGAATTTTTTTGGAACAATCATATTACATAACTCAAATTTATAATTTCAATAAATCTTTATTAAATTTTAAATAAAAATTAATACTTAGAAAAAAATATTAATAATTTAAACTAAAACATAAAATAGTACCAATAATCAAGGTTGCATTTTCCTTCCCATTCCATTATATATAAAGTCATCCAAACCATTGTACAAAAATCTTCCCACAAATATACACAGCATGTATCTTTGCTAAACAAATATTAAAAATAAATAAATAAATAAGCAGTATTTATAAACAAACATAAAATATTTAAACAAATGGAGATCGATACATCTTGCTTTTTATTTTGTCAATACAATTATGACTTATCACTAAGCCCTATTTTTCATTATTTGCCTCTTGATTTTAGTAAATATAACTCCACTCCACTTCACTATTCAAATTAGATATGGTGAACTATTTTAGTTATAGAAGGAAATATGATTGCATACCACAAAATAATTTTCACATATTCAATCACAAATATGCTACATATATATAGTTGGAAGTAGATCTAACTAATTCCAAATTTGAATATGGAGGTTGAGATATTCTCTCAACAAAATCTCAAACCAACTCTAAACTTAGCATGGAATCATTATCTTCGAGTCTCTCTCTTAATGCTTACATATCAAATACTAAAAACATAAATTATAATAATAACACTGATTTTTTTTACTGGGCTTCATCAACACTTACACCCACTGTGGTATCTCCTAGACTGTGCTCTTTCTTCACCATAACTTTGAGCTTAACACTTGATTCATTTAAGATACAACTTCCTCTGACCATGGTTGACATACTTGTAATGACTAACAATAATTAGATACTTTATTCTACTAAGTTATATAGCTCATTTTAGTTGTCAGAAAAAATAGCCAAGTAATTGAACCATCTTATGGACAAACTCGCATCTATCAGATGGCATAGCTCATTGTATCTGTTAATTATCTAGGATAGATATCTAAATATTAAATGTGTTCAAAAGTTAATCATACAACTTGATCTCTTAAACAAACATATAATCATAAGAACTGATGTTCATGACCCACCGGTCCTTCAAAATAACATGTAGTTTAAGTTCTTGGCATCACACAACCCATCAGCTTTATAACAGGCCATAAACATAATAAAATTTGTGATATGTTCTCGTGGCATCGTATACCGCAAGAACCACCAATTTGAATTATGTTACTTTGTTCATAAACAAACTTAATTAAAATTGAGAAAACAAATTGTTTAACAAAGAAGCTGGCAATAAATCCTATGAAAACAAAATCAATCAAACGTTCTCCTCCAAATAGACATGAGTCTCCTCATCCATGTGGATACAACTAAGTTGCTCAACCCAAATATACTTGCAGGAAGCAAAGAAGAATGTTAACCAATGTTGGAAAAGTAACTAGGTTTAGTCTTCATATTTATCTGTGTAATTGTAACTAAAGGAAAAAGAAGAAAATATTTATATTATTATTATTTGTTTACCTAAGCATGTTCTTCATGCTTCTAGGTTTTGACTGAGTCAAAGAATTAAATTTGAGTCAAAGTTCAGTTCAATTGTTTGTAAGAAAAAGGAAAATAATTTTTGTTTAGTCAAAAAGAGTCAAATTTACCTCCATAAGACCAAGTCGGCCCTCCAGATGGTCAGATCATCATGTTGAACAGGCATGACCCTTCATAGTGACGAACAATTATATATTGGCGTGAATACTCCACCAAAACAAAAGAATTTTCATGGTTGTTCTGAAGTAATACATGTGAGTTTCTGAGGCAAGATTAGCAAGTTTCTTTGGAGCAGAACGTGAGAATTTTTTGTGTCATATAATCTGGAAAGATGCTAATTCTTGAGGATGAAATAATGTGAAGCTCCTTATATTTGAAGTTTGTGAAAGGTATGAAAATAACAAAGGCTATTCTTAAGCAGCTTGATGAGCTAAAAAATAACTACTTCCATGATGAAATGTGAGTTAAAGAAGGACAGTACTATGTGCCACAAAAGCACTGTAATAATTGTATTATGTGAGCTAGAAAAGGATAATGAGGTATATGAGGTACAAGCTACGAGGAGGATGAATTTCTCTATGAAACAAAGGAATCTAAAGGGAAGTTTTGTGACAATGATTAGAGGGCTGACATGGGGATTGTATTGAGGTATTTTTCTAAGTCTGGGTCTTGGAAATTTCATTTGATCTAATTCTATAAGAAGATGATTGTTCGGGTTTTCCCCAATTTTGGGGTTTTTCTCTGGCATGGAGCCTGTATATTGTGTTTATTGTCTCTTGTGATATTCATGCTTATATTTTGGTAATTGCTTGATGAAGAAAAAAAACACAAAGAATTTGATAAGAAGCCAACAAATTTCACAAGTAATTATCAAGTAAGGAAAATCAACCTTAATCTTCAATTATCTTGATTTTCCAACATGGTATCAAAGATAAGGTTACTAGAAGGCAGCTTGAATATCACCATCACTACAATAGTCACAATCCAAAGACATTCTTGACAGTCTCTACAACCAGTATCTTTATGGCTTGCAATATTCTTTGTGATCTATGAGTATAAGAATGAAGTTTATATCTATAAAAAGTACCATACAAATACTAATAAAAATGAAAGAGGCACAATACCTCTATGATGTGAGTTTTAGGAATAATACCTTTGTGATGAGAAATAAAGGAAGGGAATGAATATTCCTGTAAGTCGAGCTACTTAAAGGCTACAAAATACATACATATAAGAGCATATAAAAATAATTGTTATTTCAAAAGGTTGGAAGAACGAAGTTTTTTTCAAGGAATAGCAAAAGAATAAACACAACAAAACTGATCCTATGATTTTATGTACCAACAATAAGACTACAATGATTTTATATCTATAATATTTGAGTCAAGCTCTATGGCATAAAATTGAGTGATGAAGTAGCATAACTCTCCATAAAGCAAGCTCCTATGACAAGTCTTCCTAGGCATATATATCAAGAAGAGGAGCAGACAATATGGATAGGCTAAATTCAACATCCAAGAGAAATTATTCATACGGAGAGTAACCTGAGGAAGCCGCATACCTAAAGAAGACAAATCAAGTGAAGAAAGAGGATGATTTTTGGTATATTTTCTATGTTTTGGGTTATACAGTATTAGGAGAAGGTTGGTCAAATTCTAGAGGACGAATTTGGGCATGCGTATGGGAAAAATTATCTTGGGAACAAGATCAAGTTTTTTGTGTTGTTGGAGGAGATGTTAAGCCCTAGTTCAGGGCTAGTTTGGGGCCTAAAAAGGATGGAACAATAGAACAGAGGAGGTTACATTACCTCATAAACATAGCAAAAAGAAAGAAAAAAAAATCAGTGCAGATTTTGGTGTGGTTTTGAGGCCAAGAATTAAAGCTAACAGGGGCTAGTTTTGTGCCCTAACTAGGGCCAAAAATCAACGACTATTTTCTATAGTTTCCAATGGAACAAAATTCATATTTTAGGTAAGTGGATTTTCTTTCAAGTTGTTTTATTTCTAGGGATGGTAGGTTGTCATGCGTTGAACAACAGTTGTAAGAACAATCAAACGAACTGTGTATGCAAAGGGTTGTAGTGGTTGTTTTCATCTCTAAGAGTAGTCCGTTATCAAGTAATTTAAGGGTTGTTAGTGAGCAGAAGTATGAATCCTAAGGGGTTGTGACCTTAAAGGAATAATGGAATCCTAGAAGGCTTATGAACAAGCCCTAGATTACAGCGTGTGAGGATAGGTGTCCATGGAAGGATAGTTCTGTAGGAATTGTACCAGAGTGTAAGTGTAAAGAAGATAAGGTTTGTTCTAAATGGTTTGAGGGTATTAGCATGTGGTATCCACAAGAGAAAGTATCTCTCAAGATGCAGGGTTGTGAATGAGGTCATATTTCTTTCAAGTGTATTGACAAGGAGGTCTATACTATTAAGGGAAGCAAAGGCTGAAGGTTGTGGAGAGATATTGTTAGGTGGAAAGTTGTTCACTTTTGTGGTTGAACAGTAGTTGATGAGAGCATAAGAACAGTGCCTTTTTGGACTATTATTGGCTTAGAAAAGAAGCCCTATGTATAATAACAAAAGGAAGTCTTATCATTGTTGTGTAGAGGGCCCCAGAATCAGCATACAGGAGTAGCTAGAGGCCATATTTATTTAAGCCTATGAAGTTGTGCTGACTGATAGAAGCAAACTATAGGTTGGAAAGGACAACCAAATTGTGTTCAAGTTTCATTGGATAGTGTGTTGGCTACCCTAGTACAGTGATGATCAGTCAATTGAAATATTGTGTGATGGAATTTGTTCAGTGCAAGAATCAATGTAGTGTAGGAAGCAGTGCAAGATGTAGTAGATGAAGGCCTCAAGTGCAGGATCGTGAGATAAGGAATCATGATTTTTTAGGAGGTAGTTTTGGAGCCATATTTTGGGAGTTGTAGATGAACGAACTCAATGATAATAGGGTTTCTTGAGGAAGTTACAACATATCTCCACAGAAAAATAGGTAGTTAATGTAAGGGAAGTATGAGTACATTTGACACAAGTGTTGGGTTGTGTTATATTCTTTCCACGACTAACCTACGTAGTGAACCGGGGGGTTAGAGGGGGGCGGGTAGCCCCCTCTACGGGGTTCGGGGCAGCGCCCCGAGAAAAAATTTTTTGGACCCTATATTAGGTTGGGCGAACCTACCTATGGTTTTTCGGTCCACAGTTTTGGACTCGATGGTTTTCGGTCCATGGTATTGGATGCTTCGGCATGTATAAATATGTATTGTAACATTGAAAAGGAATATAATGAAAAATCAAGCTGGTAGTCTCGGTTTTGAGATCCAGTGGGAAATCTCTGTGGTATATGTGTTTTATGGGTTATGCTCTCGCATTTTTATTTTTCTTGTGATTTAGAATTCGTATGCAGGTAATTTCTGTACGGGGTTAAAACCTACAACAAGTTGAGGCTTTTTCACACACTCTTCATTTTTTAGAGCGGGTGAGCATGGATTTCTCCTCTTAGATTGAGAGGGAATAAGGTTGGACACATGGTTCTCCTTGTGTTAGGTACTGTGACGGTTTAGGATTAATATCCTGAGTCAAGTACATGGAAATGGATAAGGAGAATGGTGGATTGGATAATCATCTTGGACAGATATTCTTGAGTCATGCACTATGACGGATTAGGATTAACATCCTAAGTCAAGTACGTGGACTTGGATAAATAATGGTTTGGTGGACAGACATTTCCTTGAGGGAGGTTCGTTGGAGGACATACTTCACGTATCCTAGGTGGTGTGGTGTCTTATGGAATGTCTCCCAACATTGTGCTCTGATATTGTTGAGAGATAGAGTGTACCTCTCAATGCCTTAGTAATGTGACAATCTTGGCTATGATTATACTATCATCATTGATGCGTATCAATCTGGATCCCTTCTTATGTGAATATTTCAACTTGAGATAGACTTGTTGAGTTATTATGAATGCTCCCCTAATTAAGAGGGAATGTTGGAAAAGTGACTAGATTCTTGTAACTAAAGAAAAAAGGAGAAAAATATTTATATTATTATTATTATTTCTTTAGTTAATTCATGATTCTATGTTTTTATTAAGTCAAAGAATTAAATTTGAGTCAAAGTCCATTTGGAATCTTTGTAAGAAAAAGGAAAAAAAAAATGTGTAGTAAATCATTTGATATGATTCTATAAGAAGAGGATTATTCAGGTTTCCCCTAGCGTGGAGCATATATCTTGTGTTTATTGTCTCCTATTATCTTCATGCTTATATTTTGGTAATTGCTTGATGAAGAAAAAAACACAAAAATAAATAAGAATCCAAAAAAATTCACAAGTAATTATCAAGCAAGGAAAATCAACCTTAACCTTTAATCACCTTGATTTTCAACAACCAAGATGTCATGGAGAAGTAGGTTTCCCATGCAAAATCATAAGAATTTACTTATCCACTAGTGGGGAACTTTGCCTCCTCATTCTCAGGGACTTATCATAAATATTTTTGTTGTACATGTTATATGATTTAGAACCATTGTTTGTCTAATCTAACGAGTACAAGACCAAGAATTAGATTAACCGGATTCGGTATCAGTGAAGCGATCAGGTTACAGTGAATAAATCACCTACCCAATTTTAGTTCCACCTTACCATTGGCCAAAATAATTTTCCATCTTTGGGCAATCAGAAATTTCAGTGGTCAACAACCCAGACAATTGTCCTGATCCATTGCTATTACATGTTGGATCAACTGAGCCCAACAACATGACCCAATCCTATACAACAATATAAAAGACAACAAAATTTGTTGCTTGATTATGATTTCTATAGTGTATTATGATAAATGTGCACCTGTATGGCAACAATATCATGCTCTCCCTTGAAAGGCTCCATCAAAATTTCTTTATGGAATTTCATTTTCAGTTAGATGATGAAATTGAATGCAAAAAACTGGAGGATCTAATGATAGGTTACGACAATCTCTCCCTATGGTGTCAGGGGTTATAAACTTGCAATTCATGGTCGTCTAAGGGAACTGGAAAGAAATATTGCACAAGAGTTTCATGTGTTGCCACTGTAGGTTACATCCGAGAAATACAGGAACTGAGGATCGGTCACAGTTCTCTTGTTAATTTATGGTTCATGACCTTGATCATCCCATCCGCATCCAAGTTTTTATTGGATGATTTGAAACCTTCGCCCCCGTAAATCGGCAGAGCCTTCATGGTTCTCACTTTCTATACATTCGTGCTCGATGTCTAGCTTTAAATTGACTTAAAATAGATTCAATCCGGCCATTCTCATAGACTCTCTAGAGGCATGGAAAAAGTAGATTTATGGGAGAAGCTCAAAAATCTATACACGACATCACACAAACACACTATACTCACACATCTCCCTTACGGGAATTATGCCCAAAAGGGCTTTGATACCAAGAAACAAATATGATTACACACCACCAAAAAAAAAAAATCACATATACAATCACAAATATGATACATATATATGGTTGGAAGTAGATCCAATTAATTCCAAACTTGGATATGGAGGTTGAGATATTCTCTCAACAAAATCCCAAACCAACACTAAACTTAGCATGGAAGCATTATCTCCAAGTGTTATATTGTGTGGAAGTTCTTTTTATAAATTATTTGTATATATGATGATGATAATTTTAAAATTTCATATATATATATATATAAGATAGATATTATTTTTAAGTTTTATGATAAAAGTTTATTGGAATAATGTATTTATATTATCAACGTTATTAAATTTATTTTTGCATTTAAAATGTATTTTATGTAATAAAAAATAATGATCTCACCAAAAAAATTATCGCAACAATATCAAAGAATTTCACGTCTAGCTCTAGAACACTTAAGCTAACTCTTGGGGCTAGCCATAAAAGTAAGAAAATATAAACATAACATTAAAAATTAAATAAATAAAGGGATTTTTCGAAGGAGGCATAGGGAGGGCTTTGCGGTAGGAACTCTTGCCACTGTTGCCCTCTTTCCTCCTTGATCTGGTTGGACATCACTGCTGAAGCTCTAGTTCGCTGCCATGATCTTGTTGCCTGGCTTGGTCGTCTTTCGTCGCCGATGTCTGTTATTCTCGTGAAGGGTGTTGAGGGGATTGGGGTGTGTGGATCCTGGTTTCATGCCACCCTTTTTTTGTTGTTTCTTTCAATGGGATTGAGATACTAGGGTGCGAAGGCTTATTTTTCGTCCTATCCCTAGTTCCAGGCCTCTTTATTATGTTACAGTGGAGTGACGTTGATGCGGCATGTGGTGGTTTATAAGTCATCTTGGCTAGGTTTACATGGGTTGCAGTTGTTGTTGCTTAAGTGTTTCTTCGTGGCGTTCTGCCTTTGGCCCTGTGGGTTCACTTAACGAGGTGTCTATCTTCAGTCTTCCCTACCTATGGATCTCCTCGGCATTAACATTTTGTGACTCTCGTCGTTGCTTGGACAACTTCTCTTCGTCATTTCCTCTCTGGGTACGACCCTTATATGCCTCTCGACTTTTTTTCAGAAGGTGTTTCATTCAGCGTATGCTTTGGTTTCTTTTGTTGGGGTTTCATGATTCTTTGTTGCTCTTCCCAGGTTTCTGGTGGCCAGGCTTGTTCTTTTAGTTTTTCCTTAGTCCTTGTCCTAGAATTTGATTTCTCTAGGGTTCTTTGGGGGTTATTTGGGCTATCTGGGTGGCATGTGCCCAGACTTTTATATGTTTTATAGATCTCTAGTTTTTTATGAATGTTCATATAGGTGCTTTAAGACCTTCTTTATTGGTAGACATTTTTTTTGGTGTGTCTATAATGCCCTTAAACATCTGCAAAATGTAATTTATCCCTATTTTCGAATTGAATAAAGTTACATTTTTTTCCAAAAAATAATATATTATAATTATAATTATATATATATATATTAATTATTAAAAAGTCAATGAAAAAGTAATCTTACCAATTTACTTTTAAAATCAATTAAAGAAAACCGAGTGGGAAATAATCCTACTAATTTACCTTTAAATTCAAGTAAAAAAGGCTTTGTGCGGTTCATTATTGAGACTAGTTGAAGAAAAGTCTTATCCTATTAAATTGAGGATATCATCAACAAACCCAAATGATAAAGCTTAAACTCTCATTAGTTTACTATTAAATCATAGTTCAATTGACTTAAATAATAATCTATAAAAAACACGGAAAGGAGTAGGTGTCAAGAAGAACATAAGGGTGGAGTTGGATTTTGATATATACATGTTTTCATGACTTATTGATATTTAATGGAGGAAAACTCCTACTCATTCATTCTTAGGCGTAGTCTAACTTATAGATGAAATGTTTTTTTTCACAATATTTTTACTGATTAATTTTAACTAAAATCATAGAGACTTTTAAAAACATGAGTTTAAGTTGTTTAATCTATATAATTCGAGTGCTCCGATGGGATGCATTCAAAAATGTATATTAAACATCAAAAAATCACCTGAATTTGTATTGTTGAATTCTGGTGAAAAAAAATTATTTCATCTATGAATTAGACTATGCCTTTATGCTTAGATGAATTGAAAAAAAAAATTCCAATGATTCAATGCTAAACCAAACCTAGCTAGCCTAAATGGCATGTTTGACATTCCTACAGCAAGTCAGAACGAGAACATAATGAAATACTTAGGTCTTTAACATGTGAATGCAAATCATAACCTCTTACAGTGATTGGGTTTAGCCGGGGATAACTCACCTATTTATTCCTAGATCAATTGAGAAAAGCACCATTTCTTTTACGATTTAACCACAACCAACTAACCTGAATCATAATCTTAGACTCACATTGGTTTATTGATGGATCACACCCAACCAACTTAAATGTTAGGTTTGAATTTATTATAATTTGCAATTTAAACAAATCCATTCAACCTAAATAATAATAATAAGTATTCAATTCTCATAAATTTATACTAATAAAACCACATTAAAAATATTAATGTGGTTCATATAACGGAAGGCTTCATTTGTATCGACCATCGATAAATATATAACAAAAGAAAATATTGCAACAAAAATATTATTATTAACTTTGATTTTACGTAACCCTTAAGAATCTCACGCCTTGATTAAAAAACAAAGTGTTGAAAAGCTTTTATCCTTTACAACCAAGATATAAGGCATTTTTTCTAAAATTATGTATGCTTTGAAAATCTCTAGGAAATTGGTGGACGTACATCAATTTTTTTAAATTTATTAAATTCAATGCAACGTAACAAACTCTTTAACACACTACAGGCGTTGATAAGCATTCAATCAATCTAATCATATTCCTTTGAGAATCAATCTAGACCATCAATTTAAAAATAAAATAAAAAATCAACACATCCTCATCCACCTTAAGTTGAAATAAGAGGCCCTCCACTAATTAATTGAGTATTTTCGAAATCTGGAGTTTTAAATCTATTTTTACATTTAAAATATATTTTTTAGCTGAGAGGCTCATTCTACAGCCAGTATGATGTGTAACATTGTCAATCTGTCATGAAAATTGAAATTTTGTTCATGTTGGCAAAAAAAAAAAAAATCCAAAAAAAAAAAATTAAATAACAATAAAAAAACATTTAAATAATTTCGTCTCATACAAAAATTTGCGCGTGAAAAAATTGGATCCCTCTTGGTTCATGTTAGATATGTGTTTAAGATGGATCTATGTTGGTATGTAATAAAAAAGAATGATCTCACTCAAAAAAATTATATCACAATAATATCAACAACAAAAAACTTTACGTCTGGCAAAGTTGATTGGGAGGGAGAACAAATTGGTTTCAAAGTTCAAATGTGTGTGAGGATTCAAGGAGATAGATAGAGATGCGGCTACAGTGTGCCAGCTTAGCTTCGTTAATGCCCATTAGGCCATGTGGGTAGCTTCGTCACTATAGAAATATTGATCGCATTGTCAGTGAGTTGTTGGTTAAGTGTCATCACATTTGATTCCTTGTCGGTGTCATAAGCACTTTAGTTTTACTTGAGTTCTACTCCATAGATGTCAAGTTTTACTTCAGTCATTTATTATTGATGTTTACAATGTAACCTATTTAGTCATTTAGAATATTGAGAAGAGAAATATCTACTCTACTTTTCAGTGTCATTCTTTGTCATGGTATCAGAGCTTAGACTACGTAAGACTCTTTGAGAGAAAGCAGCAGAGTTAAGAGTAAAGTTGCATAAGACTCGTTGAGAAAATCATTTTATATGTGTGTATTCACAAGAAAATAGCAAAAATAGTGAAGCAGCTCTTAGACGCCTCCTACTGCAAAGGAAGGTTGTTGCGAAAACGTTGAAAAGTTGTTGTGAAGTCATTGAAGAGAATAGCGTTATTCTCCCAAATTTGGATACAGCTAACTTTTTAGAGATTAATGTGGTCCATGAGTCAAACTAGAGTGTTATTAACGCTCACTAACGCTGAGCAGTCAGACGAGAACTTGCGTTAGTCGAGGTTTCCTTGCACCCATTTGAAATAAAAGCGGCATAGTGGTACCGGCAGAGCATCAGAGTTAAGTCAAAGAGTTAAGCAACACGAGCCACCGAATTCTAGTATTCGTATAAATATTGTAAGCTCCATCGTATTAGAAACCTCATTGCATTTTTTTTTTAATGTATGTTTTCTAAAAATTTAAAGGTACGAAGGCTTGTTAGGTTTAAAAGAAGTATTAAAAAAGAGCATTGGACATGTAATTTTTTTTTTTTTTTTTAAACAAAAACTTAGAAAGTAAAAGGTTTTTTTTAATAAAAACTTGGAAAGTAAAAGTAAAAAAGATTTTTTTAAATAAAAACTTGGAAAGGAAAAGGATTTCTTTTAAATAAAAACTTGGAAAGGAAAAGGATTTTAAATGAGATTTAAAAGAAAATGTGCACATTTTTCATTCAAAGAAATGGTTTCCTTAAGCGCTTTAACATAGACCCCGACTTTTTTTGGCAAAAATTATGAGTTTTGGTTTTTGAGAATGAAGATGTTCCTGCAATCTCAAGAGTGTTGGGATGCACTTCAGACTGCATATGTAGAGCCGACTCAAGAAGCATGGGCGGCCATGACTAATAATTAGATGAATGCAACGACTGAACTCAAAAAGAAAGAACACAGAGCCAAATGTTGGATTCAAAACTCACTCAATGAATCTATTTTCGACAAGATAATTGGTGCATCCACAAAACATGAAGCTTGGGAAATCTTGAAAGTTGTGTATCAAGGTAATGATACAATGAAGACAATGAAATTACAAACATTGAGATCATAGTGTGAAACCCTAAAGATGACTGACACAGAAAATGTGGATCATTTCATGACTACAGTCGTGGGAATATTCAATCAGATCAAGCTCATTGGTGAAACCATTTCAGATGAGAATCTTGTTCAGAAATTCCTTCGAAGTCTGCCCAAAAAATATGACATGATTGTAACAACTATTCTGGAATCCAAAAATATTACAACTTTCTCAGTAGAATAGTTGACTAGATCGCTTCTAGCACACGAAACAAGACTCAACTTGACAAAATATTCCATGGGACAAGATTTCAAAGCACAACGTTCTTTTGGTAGAGGCAGAGGCAGAGGATATAAAGGCGGAAACAAGCGAGGCAAAGGCCGAAGCAGAGGCACATCAGAACATCATCATGCAGCAGAGCAATGGAGACCTCCACAAAACCAAACTCAAAGAAGCAGACCTTGGAGAAAAGATAATGTCCAATGTTATTACTGCAAGAAATTTGGGCATTATGAACATGAATGTAAACAAAAACAGTCATATCAACACAGAGGCAACGTCCATATCTCCAACATTGAAGGAGAATCCTCTGAAACAATGTTTCTTTCATGCAATCTTTCTGAAGACACTCACAACAAGGATGTTTGGTTTTTGGACAGTGGTTGCAACAATCATATGATAGGTAACAAAAATTTGCTTTCTTCTCTTGATGCTTCCGCAACATCATAAATTACTCTTGGAGATTGTTCTTGCATTAAAGCTGAAGGAAAAGGTATTGTTCCTATTCTTACTAAACAGAATCAGCAGAAATACATTCTTGATGTTTATTATGTTCCAAATCCGAAGCATAACTTCATTAGTGTAGGAAAACTGATGGAACATGGTTACGATGTAATGTTCAAGGGAACACATGTTATATCTATAACAAACCTCTCAGTAGAATATACATTCAAGCGTTATAGTTTCAACAATTTTTGTCAACATAATCGGGAGGGAATAAAAGGCTAAGGAGAAATAAGTAAAATAAATAAGGAATAAAAAGACTAGTACGCAAAAGGATTATAACAAGAAATAATCCAATTGTCAACAAATTGACAACAAATTGTGGAGAAGTGGAGAAATTGTTGATTCTAAATCCTCGTAAACCCAAGTAAAATTTCCTTCTTATTTTTTTTCTGTCCCCACCACCAATGGGATTTAGATAAAGATCAGAGAGTAAACTGAATAAATTCCGATCTGGAATCTCTTTTGGGACAATACCTTCTGGTTGGGACAATATTTGGTCTGTTATGCCTAGATAATAATTACAAACATAGTTAAGGGATGGTTCAGATCCAACCATTTCAAATAAGGTTTTACCCTTTAAATCTGGAAACTCGGATATCCTCAATAATAGTTAATACTTCTATTACGTGATAGCTAAGGTTGAAAAAACCAAGAATAAGATGTTTCCTTTTACTCTTAGAAGTTGAAATATCTCATAGTGTTTTGTACACAATGTATCAAGAATAGATGAGTCTCAGCCGTGGCATTTTAGATATGGCCACATATCATTCAAAAGTCTAAGTCAACTTTAGAAACAGTCAAACGTCATTGGTCTCCCTGTTATGAATGAAAAAGGTTGTAATTGTGAAATTTGTGTTTTGTCCAAGCATAAAAGAGACAACTTTCCCACATCTTCCTCTAGAGAAAAACAACCTTTAGAGCTTGTCCATACAGATATATGTGGCCCAATGCAGACACAGCCTATTGGTGGTAGTATTTATTTTCTGACATTCATTCATGATTATAACAGGAAGACATGGGTCTATTTTCTCAAAAACAAATCAGATACATTCTCAAGGTTCAAAGAATTCAAAGAAGAAGCAGAAAAGCTAAGTGGAAATCCTTTAAAAGTATGTAGATCCAACAAAGGAGTAGAGTACAACTCCAATCACTTCAAAGTATTTTGTGAAACAATGAATCATAATGCAGAACACAGCAATATATACTCCACAGCATAATGGAGTAGCAGAAAGGAAAAATTAGTCAATCATGAACATGGCCAGATGTATGCTTCGTGAGAAGAAGTTGTGAAACAATTATTAGGTTGAAGCAGTTTCAACAACAGTGTATGTTCTCAACAAATATCGAACAACCACTCTCCAAGATACAGTACCTCAAGAAGCATGGGACGGTAAAAAGGTAAATGTATCTCACTTTAGAATTTTTGTATCAGTAGCTTTTTCACATGTTCCTGAGAAGCTAAGAAAGAAGCTTGATGATAGGAGTGAAATATGTATTTTTGTAGGCTATAGTGAGCAATCAAAGGCCAACAGACTAATCTAGTTACAAAGAAGTTTGATTTAAGCAAAGATGTAAAAAAAATTGAAAATAAATCTTTGTCTAATCAAGTTGATGAAGATTCAAGTTGGTCTTTTTATCCACCACATCCACCAAGATTGCAGGTTGAAGAAGGGCCATACCATTCTGAAAATGGTACATCTTCAAACCGTGAATCCACCAGTGATTCAACATCTTTAGAAGGCAATCAGAAAACAAGAAGCATCAGAGAAATATATGAGCAAGAGCATGAATTTGACCAACATAATATGTTTTCATTTATTTCATCTCAACCAAGTCATTTTGAAGAATCAGTTAAAGAAAAGCATTAGGTAGATGCAATGAACCAAGAAATTGTTGCCATAGAGAAGAATCAGACTTGGGAATTAGTTGATATCCCAAGAGACAAAACCAGAATTGGTGTAAAATGGGTATATAAGACCAAGCTGAATGGAAAAGGAGAAATTGAGAAACATAAGGCAAGGTTGGTTGCCAAAGGATTCTCACAACAGTTTTGTGTCAACTATGGTGAAACCTTTTCTCCAGTAGCGAGGTTAGACATTGTCAAAACCATTTTTTCCACAGCATCTCAACACAAATGGAAAGTGTATCAGCTTGATGTAAAATCTTCTTTCCTAAATGGTATATTGCAAGAAGAAGTTTATGTAGAGCAGCCTCCTGGTTTTGAAGTTTCAGGACAGCAACATAAGGTATATAGATTGAAGAAAGCCTTGTATGGTTTGAAACAAGCTCCAAGAATTTGGTACAGTTGCATTGACACCTATATCATCAAAAGTGGTTTTTGCAGAAGCAATCATGAGCCAACTTTGTATACCAAAATGCCTGAAGGTAAAATTCTGATAGTATGCCTTTATGTATATGATCTTCTTTATACAAGAAATATGATGTTACAAGATTTCAAAGCAGCAATGTAAAAAGAGTTTGATATGACAGATCTAGGAGTCATGAAATACTTCTTAGGCATTGAAATTAACCAATCTGCTAATGGAATTTTTGTCGGTCAGCAAAAATATGCCACTAATATCATCAAAAAGTTCAGAATGACCAATTGCAAACCTGCAGATACACCAATTTCTCAAGGCACAAAACTGAGCAAAGAAGATGCAGCACCACCAATTGATTCCAATTGTATAAAAGTCTAGTTGGTAGCTTGTTATATCTCACTTCAACTAGACCTGATATTATGTTTATAGCAAGTTTTGTCTCCAGGTTTATGCAGTCACCTAAGATTTCTCATTGGAAGGTTGCAAAAAGGATCTTAAGGTATATTTCAGGGACAATAGACTACAGTTTGTTCTATACACATTCTGAAAATTGTTCACTTTCAGGTTATATAGACAGTAATTATGTAGGGGGTTTAGATGATTGCAAAAGCACCTCAGGGTATGCATTTCATCTTGGAACCAATCTGATTTCATGGGCATCCAAGAAATAGTGAATCGTTTCAATATCTTATGCAGAGGTAAAATATGTAGTAGCAAATTTAGCAGCTTGTCAAGCTGTGTGGTTGAGAAGATTATTGAAAGATATTTCATATATTTAGAAGGAGCCAACTCCAATCTACTATGATAACAGTTCATCAATTTCTTTATCAAAAAATCATGTTTTTCACAAAAAGAGAAAGCACATTGACACTTGTTTTCATTTCATTCATGAGCTTGTCAATGATGGGGACATAGTATTTGATTTTCGTGGTTCCAAAGATCAACGATCAGATATTTTCACAAAGCCATTGGGCAACATTGTAATTGAATTTCCAAGAGAACAACTAGGCATTGTAAGTGTCACTACATGTAACATTTGAGATTAGGAGGGGATGTTGAGATATTAATCTCATTGTCAGTTAGTTGTTGGTTAGGTGTCATCACATTTGATTCCTTGTCTGCCAAGCATCATAGGCAGTTTATTTTTACTTGAGTTCTACTCCATAGGTGTTGAGTTTTACTTCAGCCATTTATTATTGATGTTTACAATGTAACCTATTTAGTCATTCAAAATATTGAGAAGAGGAATCTCTCCTCCACTTTTTAGTTTCATTCTTTGTCAGTCACAACCTTTGTGGAGAAATATTTAATCCCATTATCTACCACTTGTGTGAAGAATTAGATAAAAGTTCCAAAATGACATATATCTAACTGTATCATGCTCAACCAATAGGGAAATTAAGGACGTTTTCTTAAAAAAAATGGAACCCCTCATACATACGTTTTGTATGCTTGAATGACCATTGTGGGAGATGGTGGCGCAAAAAAATTTGTCAGATTTTATGGGTAAAATACCTCATGACAGGCATTTCTCCATCAAGTTACAACCCTAGCTAAAATTCAAACGGTTTAAATCCAACAAAATTATAGCATTTAGGCTTATGTGATCCATATCAAGTTTATAGAGGAGAGTTTTCAGTGAAAATCACATCAAAATACATTTGTCGACGCTTTTCAAACTGGCGAGTGTGGTTCATCGTCAGGATGATGAACCACACTTGTTGGTTCAAAAAGTGTCGACAAATGTATTTTGATGTGATTTTCGCCAAAAACTCTCCTCCAACAAAATTACTATCTCAAATCAAATTCAATGAAAATTACAATCTCAAGTCAAATTCAAATTCTTTAAACCAAACCAATCACAAATTACTTTCTAAATCAAAATGTTTAAACCAACTAGTCACAAATTACTAACGTGAAAATTTTCAAACGGTTTAAATTAAACTATTTGTCAAATTCAAATGGTTTAAATCGAACCAACTGAAATGTTGGTTCAGCACAAGAAATTGCTATCTAACATCAAAATCAAATTTAAATCAAACCAAATTAGATTACTATCTGATGTCAAATTCAAACGGTTTAAATGGAAACAACTTGAACCAGAAATTACTATCTAACAGAAATTAGATCTCTGGACGTCAAATTCAAATTTAAATCGAACCAACTTACTTAAATTGAACCCATTTAAATTATTATTTAATGCCAAATACAAATTTGATAGAGTAATCTAAGTTTCCAATCTTTTTATTCTCTAATGGTCATATTCCTGAATAATTTTATTGTTTTCCTATGTAAATATTTAGTTAAATAGGAAATTGGAGTTATATAGTTTTTACAAATTTAAATTATGAGTGGGAGCAGGGGAAGAGATTTTGTATGATGTCAAAGGAAATTTGAGTAGTGAAGTATTTATGTTTTAGGACAAATGACAAATAAGGGAAGTATATGTGTTTTTTCAAGGCATATAGTTGACCAAAGAAAACCAAGTAGCTTCGTTAACGATTTAGAGAGAGTCTTTATTTTTTATCTAGATCAAGTCACTAGGTTCATGTTTGTGTTTGCTTAAAATTCGACAAAAGTTTGATAATAAAAATTTTAAAAGTAAATTAGATGTAATTAAGTTTAAATTCAAAAATAAATTGTATATATATATATATATAAACTCAAACCTAGCCTTGCAACTAGAACTAGAACTGTACAATGTAGTGTATTGAATCTGTTGTGGATCTTGAACCCTAGGCCCAAAGCACTTCACAATTTGAATCAAAGAGTTGAAACCCAACTTTGTCTCTAAACCCAGCTGCAAAGCACACCATTAATCGAGGGAGTTGTCTATAATGCGACTTTTTGGAGATTCCGGTAACGGAATCCGGCGGAAGAAATGAGGTTAAATCTCGATTTTTAGCAGTTAAAATCGTTTTTTAACTGCATATTTGGATTCGGCGCCCTGAAAAACCCCTGGGAGCCATTGATTGTGCAGAAACTAGCTATTAAACTTGGGATTCCAATGAATTGCTGCCGGATTTTGACCAGAAAAAACCGCCAAAAAGGCTTTCAAAAAATCGCGTTATAGACTACTGCTTTCAAAAAGTGGATCTTGAACCCTAGGCCCAAAGCACTTCACAATTTGAATCAAAGAGTTGAAACCCAACTTTGTCTCTAAACCCAGCTGCAAAGCACACCATTAATCGAGAGTCGGCCACGCTTGATAATCGACCATAATGCACGTCACAATGACACCAACAGCACAGCAAATACAAACCCCCACTCTGCCTTTTACTATTCAATTTGATGGAAACCTAGTTGGTAGTAACCACCACGGGAGCAGGTGCACTGTTAGAATTGAAGTTCGACGAACTAAAACGCATAAGTTTGAATTCTGTTGGAATTCGGCCAATTTCAAATTTATAGGTTGAAATTCGCATAACCCAGTGATTTAGGCCAAGATTTAGTGCAAGGCTAATTTCCGAAGGGAAAAATGATAGAAAGTATTTTTAGAAGAATTAGGAAGATTGTGAAAAGCATTTTATTCATAGAATATTATCATGTCCATAAGGACCTTAACAAAAAAAAGCTTACAGTTGTGTCAACGAAGGCTACCAGTTAAGTTTGGGGGAGTTTAAGTCAATAAATAGTTTTCATTTAGGGGAGTTTAAGTCAATAAATAGTTTTCCTGACTTATTAGCATTCAGTAATCAAAATGAATATGGGAGGTTTTGTTTTTTTTAAGAGATTTGTAATTGATAAGTGAATTATGATGTGTAAATTTTGTTTTTTGGGAGGTTCATTTCATAAGGTTTATATCTACAACATCTTGATTTTCATTTTTAAATATATAGTTTTTATGGAAGATCTTGAAGCTCTGACAAGTAAGAGGGCTCAAGAAGAAATATAAAATAATACTTACATTTAAAAATAATAAAATAATATTTACATTAACAAATTATAATGTTACACTTAAAAATAATAAAATAAGGCTTACGAACAAAAATTAATATCTGCCACAAAAAAAATACTTCATTTTTCACCCTAATCTTACATCAAACTTTATGTAGAGATAAGGTAATTGAAAGTGTAAAAAAAAAAATCTTTTTAGTAAAAGTGAGATATGCAATTCCTTCACTACTTAAGAGGGAGTTTAGGGAGTTTAGATTGAATGATTAAGTCTAGCAAGTTGACATGTTGACACTTGGTCTCATATCGGCCACAAATAAAATACTTCAATTTTCACCTTAATTTTACATCAAACTTTATATAGAAAGATAAAGTAATTGAAAGTTTAAAAAAAAATACTTTCTAGTAGGAGGGAGATATGTAATTCCTTCACTACTTAAGAAGGAGTTTAGGGGGTTTAGATTGAGTGGTTCAAGTCTAGTAAGTTGATATGTTGACACTTAGTCTCATGCTTTCATTCCAAGTAAAAAGAAATATATATATTATATATATATATATATATATATATAAAAAATCTTATATTTTTACTTTCCATTCCAAGGAAATGGGGAAATAACTTAAATTATAATTTTCTTTATATTTTTACTTCAAGGGAAATGTGTAAATAACTTAAATTAGAAAAAAATAATATATTATCACCTTCCATTTGAAAAGAGAAGTGTAATTTATTTCATTCTTAACTTGGAGTCCATATATAATATTTAAAAAATATTAACCACAAAAGAAAGTTTAATATGAATATAAATTAAATATTTCAATATGCATGTTCAGTGAAAGATTTTAATAGAGAAATAGTATTCCATTAATAAGTTCTTTCTTATTCAAATTATGATAAAAAATTGCAAGTCCTTCAATGTGTAATGTAAAATTGATGTGGAATATTTTAAAAAGTATTAATAATAATAGAGAGAGTAAGATATGTAACATTTTAAAAAATACTAATAATACAAATAATTCTATATACTATACAAAACAAGCAAATTGAAATTTATTATAATTAGAACATCAGGTTTATCTTAATACTATATTTACCAAGAGAAAGAATCAAATCTTTTGAGGTGCAAATTTTTTCTCAAGTTTTACACTCAAAAAGTAGTTTGCATCTTGAGAGATTTAATCCCTCTTTGCACTTGGTAGATTATAATCTTTACATTTCAATCCAAATGTTCAGGAAATATAATAATAATAAAATAAAAATAAATAAATAAATATAAAAAAACAAACAAACAAAACAATAAATAAATAAAATAAAAAATTCAGAACAAATACATTTATAAAATCCAAAATATAATTTAAACAATAAAAATATATATATCCAATAATTTCAATAAAAAATAAAAATTTTAAAAAGGTGGCAGAGAGTGTGTGGGTAGTTTTTTTCCCGCAAAATCGAGAACATAAATATTTTTAGAGTTTAGGTCTCACTTCTTACTAAAGCCTATGCCTTATATCAAGATTTGAGACAAATTGTGAATTTAAGAATTCAAGAGGTGATTTTTTTGGTGATTCTTTGTACATAATTCACCATTTATATTTAGGATCTCTTTCCTTATATACAAAGTTAAGTTCAATTTTCAGGCAGATTTATAGTGGTATTATCTATCCTTGAGAAAAAAAACGTTTCCATCTATTTGATTATATAGTTAATTTAAATTCAAGGCTAAATCAAGGTGAAATTGAACTTTAGTGGCGGGAAAAAGGGGTGCAACAATTTGAGAGCATGTCATCATAAGGAAATTCCACATGCTCAGAGAGGGCTCTCTCTTTATAATTTAACTTTGTTTTAGTTAAAATGATTTTAGGCTAGTTATTGTTTGCACTTGGGTTTTGGTTTGAATTTGGGTGGTGGGTCACTTTACTTAGATGAACAGAAGTTTTCTTTTACCATTGGGCTATGGGGTCGAATGTCAGACAAACAAGATTGGATTCAGTTGAATAGTGTCTACAGGGCAAAATAGATGAGTTACTGCAGATCCCAAAGGTTGAATTGTGAAATGGTTTCAAATCGGATCCAGGGAGAAATTAAGGGTTCCCTAGGCCGGATTCTGGAATGAATGAAAGAAGTCAACCAGGATGGGAGAGCAATTAAGGGTTCTCAAATCCAGGTATCAGAGGAAAACATGTAAATGACTAACTGTGCAAAAGAGTGTACTTAAATAAATTCTGAGTGATATCTCTAGCTAATTCATTCAAATTTAGAACACATTTAAGATTATGAAACACATAAAAAGTTAACAAGATCAAACAAAGAAGATACTTCACTGCAGATGGCTCATCTCATGAATCTTGTAGCGAAATGCTTTTATTACTTGCTCTAGTCTGTTGACTTGAAAATGGTACAATCACCCTTAGATTTAAGATCAAAATAACTCTACAAATGTAAATTAATACACACAAAAGATTTCAAATGTAGAAGTATTTATACCAATTCTAAACTGAAATATCTTAAAAAAATATCAAGATTGGTTTTACAAATATCTCAAACTATTTTACTTTAATAGAACTGAAATAAAGGACACTCAAAACTAATGAATCTATTTGGCACAATGTTTATGGATTGATGGTGAAAAATAAGAGAAATTTGAATTTGATAGCAACTCTTAATTGATGATGAGGCTTCCAATTCACTAACTACCTCCTTCCTCTGTGTGTCTACCTCAGAAATTCTGCAAAATTAGGGTCCAGTGATACCTTTGTAGATATCAATCCGAGATAGATATGTAAAAAGTGAAAGAGGTTATTGTATATAAGCATGTTATGGAGATAAACCTCTTTAAGTTTTCCAAAATTCACCTCCATAAGTTCAAAATATTCTCTGCAAAAAGATGTCAAAAACAGGGCTTTCCACAGTCTGAAAAATAGGCTATGACGATATGCATTTACATCCCTTTTTGTAATACTTGTGTAAACAATGAGATACGTTTTTGTAGATTGGACTTTTAGGAACACAAACCTCCTTATGTTTCTCAAAATTCATCTTGGAATGGCCACAATTGTTTCTACAAAATTATGACTTAAACGGAAAATTTATGGAAAATGTAGCATTCTTACTCTGATTTCATCTTTTAACCTTAATTTTATTTTAACTATTTTTACCTTTACTTTGGATAAAATTCATTGTTGCTGGTGAAAGTGTTTCCATATCTATTTAACTCTTACTGTCTCCATGTTTACTTTTATTGTTTACCTTGATCGCTATGTTTTTTCATCTATCTTCACTTTGACATGGATTTATTTTATATGTATGCTTTCTAACTATCTTCCATGTTGTTTGTCTTCCCGTTGGCTGCTTTTATTCACTTTGATTTTTCAATCTAATACACTTTTACTAATACTTTTTCATCTTGATGATTTATCTTTTTCCTTTTACAATGATTTTTTGACTTTCACTATAACCTTTTGACTTCTACTATACATTTTCAAATGAGAGGGTCGTTCTGTTTTTTCTCAAAACACCTGGAAATTAGTGAATTGGCTTGCAAATTGGTTTGAATGGTGATTGTAGAGGGTACAGTGGATGCATACGTCAACTGGATGCTCAAATTGGGTGTCTAAAGCTTCTTTGGGTGGTAGACGGCAGTGAATTTTAGTCGCAGAGGCTTAGGGTGTCGCAAACGTATTACTGAGGTTACAGAAAAATCGAGCGAAAAAGGATGAAATGGGGCTTCTCGGCCTTTTAAAGGGCAAATGTTATATTTTGGCGGGGAAAGTATTTTATGAACAGTGGAAGGTTTTCGCATTGGGCGGGGAGGCAGTTTTGGAGGCCATCGCACCGCTTTTGGTAGGCGGGTGGTATTTCCCCGAGGGAATGTGATTTATGTCAAAGGCTAACAGGTAGAAAAATTGGGCCCGAGCAAAACCGTGAATCTCGCGTGCTCTGAGGCTTATAAAGGTCGCAGAGAGAGTGAACGCGATATGGATGCGCGTCGTCAAATCCGGGAGTGAGAGATCTAACGGCTGTCACACGGTGAAGCTGCACGGAGGGAAATCAAGGTGAAGATTTGCGGGGTTTTGCTTAATGACACCAAGGGTTGGTGGGTTAATAGGTTTATGTCGGGGAAATATGAAGCAGGGAGTTAATTTAAACAATGCGGGCAATGAAACTATAGTTTATAATTAAGTCAGGGTTTGGATATTATATATGAAGGAGATATTTAATACGGGAAAAATGTATATCAGGGAGCTAATACATTAGGTTAGTACGTTAATATGAATTGAATGCACGGAATGTAAAATATAGTAAGCATAATGTAAATATGATGTTTGGCCTTAATTTCTTCACTGTGGTGACCCAATATCAACATATAACACTTATACTTAGGATAAAAGCATTTTTTGTGGGTTTTTGAGTATTTTGAATGAGAGGGGAATCAGTTAAGGGGGTTTTACCTTTCCTAGGTAAAATGTGTTTTAAACTTACGAAAAGGGGATTTCGTAGGGTAAAATGAGTGATGTAAAGGGAAAAAAGTCTTTTCATAAATGAGAAGGGTTTCAATAAGGTGGAATCCAATACTTGATGTCCATGAGTCATTAAGCCGAGGGTCCGGTCCCACCAAAAGTCAAAGAAATGCTCTGAGCCTTTATGACTGAAGGATTTTAGTACTGGAGCACATTGTGGGGAGGGAAATTAGTAATATGCCAAATGATGTTTATCCATGATTGTAAAAATTGCTTGTACCTACCCATCTGCTATTTTAACATTTTATTCCTTATTTACATGGGTGCATTAGAGCTTGCAAACCCTCATTCATTTTTCTTTGAAACATGAAACTAACTAATTCAAACATTATTTCATCCAAGAGCTCAGGTTAAACTGTTGAGCTCCCTATCATTCTCTATTTTAACTATTGACCTACCAAGATTAAACTGTTTGCCTAGATCTTTATTCTCTATCGATCAACATTAAATTTAAAGCATGAAAATTCAAGATTAAATTGTTTGACTTATCATGGATTATGGTATTTTAAACAAGCTACATATAATCATTATTTGCAAAAAAAAGTAAAATAGTAGTGGCATTTGAATTTGCACATTTTCATGATCTATTTTTATCTTTTTTTGTGGGGTTCATATTTTTCACTTTTTTTTTTTATCTTTGTTTTTTTTGTCCTTTAATTGTTCTTTTATGACATACCCTCTTTACATTTTTTAATTTGAGAATACATTTGCAGAAAGCAAGGTATGTACAATATCGTAATACTAACCATATTCAATTCAAAATTATGAATCCTATTATTATAGGACCCTAATACATACCCTGTTTATTTCCAGGCATTTCAAAAATAAGAAAAAATAGTAGTTTGAGCAAGACGAGAATTGCATATTTCATATCATAGTTGGATTCTATTAAAAAGTATATCTGACAAGTATTTGCACATGTATATATTTTAATTCTCGGAAATCTAATACTTCCATCCTTGTCACTGGTTTCTTGATCATTTAATGAAAGTGTTTGGAGCATTTCCTGCATCACATTTGCATGTTTGAATGGATCAGCAGTCCCACTTAGCTAATTAGGTAGCTTTCTGCTACTTTTAAGTCTAATCAAGGATCACATCCAGTAAATAACACATGTTAACTCAATCTGGGCATGTAATCATGAGAGTTGTTCCATTCACGATTTCTACAGTTGAAAACAAAATCAACACTTAACCCAAAAATAAATAAATGTCATCTTCAACTTTGACGTGAAAGTCTAACATTTTATTTATATGCCACGTTCAACTTTGACATGAAAGCCAAACATTTTATTTCCCCATCGCTGCCTTTTGCATTTTTTTTGTAAATGATGTGAATCCTGGTAAGCACCGTGACCTTCTGAGAGTATGGTGATAACATCCGATGAATAATAAGGGAAAAGTGAATTGTTTTACTTCACTCTTGTATGTTACATTTCTAAAATATGAATATTTTGATTTTATTTTTGTACATCATTTCCCAAATGTGTTTAAATTACACCATTTATACATTTGCTAAGATTAGTTATAAAATTTTTCAATAATTTATAAAAATGTATTTCGGAATAATCACATTATGATTTTTTAGTCAATGTTTTAAATCAAGTATTGTGGTTCATCCTCATGAAAAACAATCTTTCATTAACTATAAATAGCAGAAATGCCTCAAATCCAAAAAATAGTCATTGGAAATTTAGTTAATAAATTAATCAATTTTAAGATGAACATTAATGTATAATTAAATTAAAATACAATTCCAAATAGTTAGAAGATTATATAAATAATAATACTATTTATAAAGAATAAGGAAAAAGAAAAAAGGTATCAAATTAATAAATATATTATATAAGGGTAAATGAAAATGAAGAAAAAAAAATAGGTCAAAATATTATTCAAATTAGTTAGGAAATTATATAAATAATAATACTACTTTAAAGATAAATGAAAACTAATTAAAAGAAAAGGTATAAAATAATAATTAAATAATAAATTACTAATAAATAAAATTTTATAGTTGAAATGGAATAAAAATTAAAATAAATGAAAAAATAAAATAAACAATCTTATAAACTTATAAGTCTAGTCAAAATAAATAAATAAAATTTGTATTATTAAGAGATAAGTTATAATAGATTAAATAAATTGAATTAAGAGAAGGAACCAGAAGAAATACAAGAATAGAAAAGAGGAAAAGGATGGAAGGATTAATCGAAAACAAAATAAAAAAAAATAACCTGAGAACAAAAACAAAAAGGAAAAAAAATAATATTAAAAACCAAGAGGTCAAGATGAAAAAGCAAAAACCCAATTCCTACTTAATTTCCAACCATCATCCCTATAGATGATGGTTGGTAATAGCCTATTTTTCAATCATCTACATAAAAAATTCCTACTCTCTAATAGTTTGATGTGTAGGTTTTAACCCCGTACAGAAATTACCTGCATACGAATTCTAAATCACAGGAAAAATAAAAATGCGAGAGCATAACACATAAAACACATATACACAGAGATTTCCCACTGGATCTCAAAACCGAGACTACCAGCTGATTTTTCATTATGTTCCTTTCAATGTTACATTACATATTTATACATGCCTAAGCATCCAATACCATGGACCAAAAAACCATCGATCCAATACCATGGACCGAAAACCATCGCGTCCAAAAAACATGTGCCAAAATCATGCACAAAACCATAGGTGGGTCCGCCAACCTAACATAGGGTCCAAAACCAAAATTTTTCGGGGCGCTGCCCCGGGCCCCATAAAGTGGGGTTACAGGTACCCCTCAAACCCCCTGTTAACTATGTGGAAAGAATATAACACAACCTAACAATCTCCCACTTGTTGTTTTCTTCCAGAGGGGGCCACAGAAGAGCTTAATCATTTTTCTAGCCCTGAAACGCCCATTGTTTCTCTACATCAAGAGAACTTCTCAGAGCTCACAGATTTTGTCAATGCATCTGCAGTATTCTTCAAAGTGTCCACCTTTACCAGCAACACCTTTTTGTCT
>APFE031011880.1:118671-132186 GCA_000404065.3 Pinus taeda | reverse complement strand
AATAAAATAAATAGCTCCACAAAATGAGCTAAATTCTACACAATAGGCTATAAGCTCTCCACGATGAGCAAACTAAGTGATGCACAATAGACCAAGTTTCTCACTCTCGCATAATAGGCAAAGTTTTTCACACACAAGTTATTAGTTGTTTTCCTTGTAATGATGTATTCCCTTTCCAATAATAAAATAAAATAAAATAAAATATTAATAAACTAATATTATAACTTATTGTACGAAATTTTCCAATAATAAAATAAAATAAATAGTTTCCCATAATTCAACATATGGTTTATATGGATATGACATTTTGTGTGGAAGTGTGAACATTTTTGTTTAATAATAATATTTGTGCTTTCTTTGTGCAAAAAAGTTGCAAAAACCATTAATGTGAGAGAATTTTTAGTTATAATTTGCACAATAATTTATTAATATTCAAATTAATAATAGTCAAGTGTAATAGTTATTGCAAATTCAACTATTTAATTATTAACTATTAATTAAAAAAGTTAACAACTATAGTATTATAATAACTATTCATATAAAATAATTATCAAAAGATAGCATTAATGGCGGAGAATTAATAGCTATAATCAAATGCACAGTATTTAATTAATAGTTAAGTTGATAATAGCTAAATGTAATAGCTATTGCAATGCAAAGTTTAACTAATTAGTTATTAACCATTAATGAAATTAGTTAATCATTATAGAACTATAGGTTAGTAGGTTTCTATAATATTATAAAAATGTAATAGTTTCAAGAAACTACTTTCGTTGTTTAATTATCATAGTTATTAATAGATATAGCTCATTTTTCTATTACTATTGCACTACTATAATTTATAGCTTCATAATTAACTCGAGATAACTAATTGATTAATAGCTATTAGCTATTATTTATGCTTTCATTTATATTTTATTGTTAATTCTTTGTGTAGAGATTTTTTCTCTCATTTTCATTGTGTGGAGACACTGCTAAAATGGTTGAAATAGAAATAACTAATTTAAAAATTTGAATGGCCGAAGAGTGTGTGTTGGAATTGAAAAGGGGCGTAGAGTTACTAGTGTACAGAGCATTATTTGTGCAAAGTTTTTTGCACATGGCACAAGAGGTAGTTTGTCACCACTTTATTAAAAGAAGAAAGCATTAATTCCAGAGAATTAATAGCTACAAATAAATGCAAAATCATGGATTAATAGTCAGGTTAATAATAATTAAATGTAATAACTATTGAAATTCAGAGTTTCACTCATTAATTATTAACTATTAATGAAAGTATGAACGTTTTTGTTTAATAGTAATATTTGTATTTTTGTTTAGCGAATTTTTTTTTTCCATGTAAAATAATTATCAAAAGCATAAAACATTAATGCGAGAGAATTAATAGTTATAATTAAATGCACAATAGTCTATTAATAATCAAATTAATAATATCAAATGTAATAGCTATGTTTAACTCATTAATTATTAACTATTAATAATAAAAATATAATACCTATAGTATTATAAAAGTTGTCTATATAATAAAATTATGATGAAGAATTAATAGGTAAATGCACAATAGTTTATTAAAAGTCAATTTAATAATAGTTAAATGTAATAGCTATTGCATTGCAGGGTTTAATTTATCAATTACTGACTATTATTTAAAGTGTAAGCCTTTTTGTTTAATAGTAATATTCATGGTTGTACATATAAAATAATTATCAAAAACAAAAAACATTAATGATAGAGAATTAATAGGTATAATTAAATGTACAATAGTATATTAATAGTCAAATTAAGAATGTTTTTTTGCTGAGCAAAGACTGAACTAATTATATTAAAAGTACAAAAAGAGTATTTACAAGAGGTAAGAAGCTCTGAGAGCGTATGATCAGCTCTCTGTCAAAAAATTCCTTGTCAACCTGGATCCTCTACTTATGCGAGCCAGAGGTTACAAAACCTTCAACCGAAGGGGAATTAACTACTGCTGTAAAGTTCATTATATAAGCAAGGTAAGAGAAAAAGACAGGTGAACAGTACCCATAGCCTAGATCTGATCCGCAAGAAGAACAGGGGTGCCATGCTTGAATGCATCCATTGCTGGTCGCCTCCCCATGAGCCAAAAACCAAAAAGAAGATGCCGCACCTTTGAAACCTTTGACGAATCCCTGACGCAACCGAATCACTTGTTATGCTTCTGTTTCTCCTCCGCTACTTTTTCCTGTGCTCGCTTCTTCCTATCTTCTGCTGCTCGAACTGGGTCCCTCTCCCAAGTTACCTCCATCCCCACTGGAAGATCTTCCATCCTGTCAATTCCAGGGGGCAATTTGAGGTACAGGATATAATCCAGAGAATCCTCAGAATCTTCCTCTCTCACCTTGCTCAGAGGGGAGGCAGGCTTGCTGCTCTGAGTCTCCCTGAGAGCATCCACTAGGTTATCAGCCACCTCCATGGGTTCTTTGCCTTTAAGGCTTCTAATTTCCTTAAGAGCCTCTGCCTGCTCCGCTGAAAAACCTTGCGTGCTTTCATCCTCTTCCTTACTGTGGAGCTCCGGGCTGTAAGAGCTGTCCGGGTCAGCCGAGGAGGGAGGCACCTGTTCCCCTGTGTCGTCCTTCTGATTGTCCTCCTCCTCATTCTCCTCAGAGAAAATCACAGTGATCATAGCTTTGATCACGGGCCTGTCCTTCCGACGACAATAGCGGAGAGTCGCTGTCTGAACAACGTTACTAATGTCGGAGCCCGAATAATCAGAATCAGAGGAGGGAGGCTCTGCTACAGCCAGAGGAGAGAAGCGCTTCGGGCCCCTTCCTCTACTGCCGGCTCGCTGACCATAATTGCGCCCCCTGCGAGGCCCCAAATGGCCAGTTCGAGGAGCCATACTAATCCTGGGATGCCCAACTGTAAGCTTAATGCTCGGCCTTGATACCTTAAGCCTCCTGCGTCTAACAGGAATGTCGTCACCGTGGGTGTCCGAGCTGCAGAACAGACCGATGTCTAGCGTCGAGTTCGCCAAAGAAGCCTGGGGACAGAGCACCTGAATATCACAGTGAATAAATTCCACAGAACCTCCTTTCTTCACTTTGTCAGCCGCATTGAACCGAGACAGACCGAGGCTGAGCTTAAAACCAGGCTCAAGGATTGAAGGCGCCATCCTGTGAAATCTGCAGGCAATTTTTCGGGAGGTCTACTGCATTGAAGGGCCATTAAGGCCATATAACTTGAATGGGACGGAGGCCAGCTTCCAGCACATGGCGTCCACCTGTCTGGAGCTTGGCTTCATGTGCCCGGCGCGTGTAGGGCACTTAAACATTGATATCTTCATTAACACCCGCATCCGGGTGTCAAATTAAGAATGTTAAATGTAATAGCTATATGTAATAGCTAGTGCAAAGTTTAACTCATTAACTATTAAGTATTAATAAGAAACGTTAATGGGAGTGTAGAGAAACATTTTCTCTACACTCCCATACAACCATTCACTTGTTGTGAAATTAAACTTTTAATAATTTGAATATATAGTTTAAAGTTGGATTGAGTTGCAATTATGTTTTTAATAATTTGAATATATAGTTTTTAATTGTAATGTGTGGGAAGCCGTGTATGGAATATTTGTGTTACAAGTTAATAATTTTTTTTGAGGCTTTTAATTGTTAAAATGTCTTCACACAATCTCAGGAGTTTGGGGAATGATATTGTGTTGAGCTGCAAAAGTTGTCTGAAACTAGTTTATGCTAAGAATTGTAATGTGTGGAAGCTAGTGTGTATAGCCTTTCTCTTGAGCAGTGTGTGGATATTTAACCGCTCCAACACCCCCTCACCCATGCAAGGGACCTATAACATTGGTAAGAATAGTAGCAGTGTTAGGAATAACAAAGTCGGGCATAACAATGTCAGAGCACTCACTCACACGCTAGCCAATCAGAAAATTAATTTTTTTTAATGAATGATTAAATGCCGAAAATAAAACGATCTCCACTAGGGGAATTATCTCCCATCATAGCTCGTTGAGCCAATAAAAAATTAGAAATAAGATTTCTAGAAAATTGCAAAATTATTTTTGAATTTACAAGAAAATAGAAATATGCATTTTCATGAAACTTTCATTAAAGTGAAAAAAAACAAATTATGCCGAGTCAATGGACATTGACTGCTAGGTGAATGCTATAGTGACGAGGTAACTACATCAAATTAATATTTTCAAATATTACAATTTTGACATGGAAATATTTATGTCTTTAAATATTTTAATATATCTATAGGATATAGCTTTTCCTTTTAATGATTCATTTTACAAATATTTAATTAAATGAAATATTAAAAGATTTGGAGCAAGATTTTCAATTCTTTGTGTTGAATTGTATTGCAGTTTTTTACTTCTATAATTATTTTTGTTTTTTCTCTAGACCAACATTAATTTTTTTTATTTTTATTATTATTTTAGTAGATACATGACATACCTACATCTCCTTCATACTAGATTGTAGAATATGTTTCTCCTTACAACCATGAAGCATGAAGCCCATTCAATTCTTAGTCACATTTAACAAACCGATATCTTACAACTTATGAAATAAGGATGGTTTTTGTTAGCATATATTTCATATGGTTCATTTTCTAAGTTAAAATATCAATGTTTTGAACCTTACATAGCATTTTCAAAATCTAAGTTTAGATGATGGAAATTTATCTTTGACGTGTGACCAAGTTGTTTCTAAGTACCAAGCTTATTGAACCTTGATCACTTGAGATTGTGTGTAAATTTATTTAATGACAAAATAGGTCACAATTATATCCCAACCTAGACTTTGATTGTGGGCATTTCATTGTGTACTAACATGAATTCACATTACTCTTAAATACAACTTTTTAATGATGAATATTTGCATCCGTAACTTATATCCATGGTTAAATGGTAGTAATCCTTCTCCAAGATATGCCATATGTCATATTTCTTAGTTGCATTGTGATATTTGTATGTTTCTTCGTTGCATTGTGATATTTGTATGTTCTTAAATTTTGGAAATGGTTCTTCTAGTTATAATGTTTTTATAACTGTGGATCATTGTGATAAATGTTGAAAGGATGGTTAGCGTTAATAATCTTTTATCTGGATTGAAGTGATATATTTAGGTCGGTGGCGAAAAGCATTTTGAGGTTTAAAATAAGTTTTTTAAATAATAATAATAATATTATTGATTTAATAAATTTATAAAAAAAAAAATTAATTTTTTTTTTATTGATTTTTTTTGAACACTTATTGTTCTATATATTAATTAAACTAATTTTGAGAAACAAATAAAATATATGAAAAAATGTGTTTATTGGAAAAAAAATATTTTTTCTTGTATTTTCTATTTTCATTTTCTCTTTATGTCATTTTACTGAAAATTATGTGGAGTGTGTACTTGTTGGATGCATATTTTATGACTAATTTATATATTTTATAAGAAACATAATCTAGATAAAAATTATCCTTAAAATAATTTAGAATAAGATATTTATTAGTCTATGAAATGAAGGTATTATCCTCTCACTAGGAAACTTCAATATTTTTTTTTGGCAGGTAAGCACCCAGGGGGGATTTGAACCAGTGACCTATCGCAAGGAGTGCCTTAACAGTGCACCCATTCACCATCAATCCAAAGCCCCATGGGCTAGGGAACTTCAATATTATTACAATGACTAATCAACTATTATTTTAAGTAGTCATTTCAATCATAATATCTATGGCTAAATGAAACCCCAAGGACTTGGTTGAGAATTTGTCTAGTATCAAACTACTCAATTTTCTTCCTTCTCAATATCTAATATTTTGGAATGGTCTCATATTCATGTAATTGGTAAATGTGTCATATATTATGTGATGCTTGATATCCTTGATACAACCAAATAGTAACTTTTGACAACTTAAATATCATTAGACAAACTCTAAGATATAACTTTAACCATAAGGAGTTTAAGGCATAATGGAAGGAGGGCAGCTTCAACATTACACCTACATACGAGATATGAGTTAACAATTGACATGACAACTAAGGAGCTAAAAATGACAACTAACTTTGCTAAGAAGACTCCAACCCTAGGGAGTTTAAGGGATAGTTAAATGATTGAAGCCTCACATTGCACCCACATGTTGGATATGAGCTCACAATTGACATGACAATTAATGGGTACACAAATAACAACTAACTTAGCTAGGAAGACAAATTAGCTCACAATTGACATGAAAACTAATGATTTGACAACTAACAACTAAATTAGCTAGGAAGACTCTCATGCTGATATCATTTTATGTAGTAGATGAAAATGAAAATGAACGACTTAATTCATAATTTATTTGGTAATAAGCTATTCAGTATTTGTTCTTCTCAAGATATAATATTTTGCAATGGTTTAATGAAGTGATTGAAACCAAATTGAATTCATTGTATTCATCGGCTTAATGGTTGTGTCATAGATTATATGATGTTCTGGATACAACCATATAGTAAATTTAAATGATTATTAGACCAACTCTAATCACACAATTTTATCCGTGACGAGTTTAAGGAACTAATTTCTAAACTTTATGGAGGAAAATATACTCTACCCCCTTTCGATTTGAATGTATGACATTTTAGGAAGAAACATATGCTCTTAACCATTAAGTTGACTCAAAATATACATAACATATTTATATTTATTTTTTAAATGGGTAATAAAATAGATTACAGAGATTAAATTTATGATTCCAAAAAGTCCCTACCAAATTTGCAAAATTAGCCAAAAAAAAATATACCTAAAATTCCATCCACTAAAAACTAACCTAATATCTACATAGATTAATTAGAAGATTTAACCAAAGACCTCAATTTTTTTAAATGATACTATTATATACTTTACCAAGTAAACCACACTTCTAATATAACAAGGGAGCCACTGCCGTGGCGGTACTCCCTGCCGGGGTCTGCCACAACAACAATACAAAATTGTAATTATAATTGAATTTCTGGTTTTTGAATACAAAATTGTAATTATAATTGAATTTATGGTTTTTGAATTGTTTAGAAGCTAACTGGTAGATGGGTTTTATTTGTACCATGCATTGATGTACAGCTGAAACCAAAAGCCCCGATGATATTGGCAAGCCATTGCCATCTTTCGAGATAGCTCCTTCAATTAGCACGACCACGACCAGTACATAGAGCGTTCTATCCATTGCCATCTTCCCACATAGGTACTTCAATTAGGACGACCAGTACAGAGAGCGTTCTATCCACTTGCTATCCTTTTTAATGAGGTTGTTTGTTCCAATTTCCACCCCTTCATACTGCTAAACTGTTAAAATGTTATATGTCCTGACATTTATTTTACCGATAATAATATTTTTAGAAAAACCTAAAACTTGCCAAATAATGATATTTTCATACAAATCTGAAACTAGATGATTGGCAAATTTGGCAATTTTGGAGTACTACTCTCATTGAGAAAAATGGTGACTCCCACTTAAACCTTTGAGCACAAAGCTTATGAATCTATGAATTCACATCACATTAAGTTTCCATAAATAGTTCACAAGAGAAGATTAGGAATTTATAATAAAATCGCAAATGATCGCTTATTTTGACCTATAACATCCAAATAAGTTATCAATGAATTTTTAAAAATCAGATTCACACATTCACCGACCAGTACACCTTTGCATTATTGTTATGCCATTTTAATGTGATTTTAAATTAGTGACTTTTTCAAAATCAAATTTGCACATTCACCAGCCAGTACACCTTTGCCTTATTGTTATTTGACATATGGCGTTCCAAGAATAGAATGACCACAATGGTTAAACATTAGGGTTACCCATGAAAATAAAAAACAATATTCAAAAGTCTTGTCCAAAACCCTTTGCATATATTCTGCTACTCCAACCTTCAAAAACTGTTAGCTACGATTATAGATTCAATACATACTCTTTCATGAAAATAAATTAGTTCAAAAGTATTTAGGCATGATGTATGGTGAAGTAGGCCTGAAAAAAATATCAAAAACAACATTGACATTACATCCTTGCATAAAATTTAAGTTGATAGGGAAGGATGATTGACAATTCATAAGCCTGGCCACAAACAGGGTTAACTACCGCCAGACACAAAACCACAATTTGTATTATGCAAAGTGGCAATTTTTGTTAGAGTATCCAATTTTATTATTTTGGTGTCTATCAACCGTGAAGCCAATGAGGGGTTCTATTTGTTGGCTAGTGAATGCTTTGTTAAGGAGTTCATGTGGCTATCCAAGTGACATGTTCAGATCTCGATTTACCTGTGCACCGTGTTTGGGGCTGTGTAGTGTACCGGGAAATTATAGTGGCAGCCATCAAAGATCGACCCGTGTCATGCAAATATGGGAGCTAGCCCATTACTGATTCGTCCTCCCGCCACAATAAAAAAACACATACAAATAAGGGTGAAGAAAATGAGATATGAAAATTATATGTTGATTTGTCTTTACAGTTGAATTTAAAGATATAATTATGTATAGTTGAATTTAACAATATAATTGTGTTCTAAGTTTATAACTCGAATTGGATAATATAATTTCTGGTTAAATTGGTTTTTTTAATGCATAAAAAAATTCAGAATTCTGAAAACTTTCAAAATACAGTCAATCTATGAACATTTAAAACCTCAAATTTATTATTGTAACTAAAACTCACAAAAACATATACCCAAAAAAGGGTTTAATAAAAAAAAAAGTAAGACTACGTTGAACAACAGTTCGTGTAAGATGTGATATGGCCAGATAAGGCGAGAAAGTTCCCATGATATGAACAATGACAAATTTAGCCTCGGAAAGGTAAAAACACACATTTCCAGAAAATCTAATCCAAAAAATGGAGAGAGGCTGACAGGAAATTAATATGCAATGACGTCAACAGGATAAAAAAAGATGAAACAGGCTCAAGAGTTTTAAATGGCGGAAACTTTTTGACATTTCCCTGACAAAACCTACCAAATGTCAATTCACAAGTTTGTCCCGAAACCAGATTTTAGGAATCCAAAATCCATTCTTGGAAAAACCAGAAAGACGAAGATTTGAATTTCCCAATCCCGGAAAAACCATATAGCTGGGGAAAATAGACAGAAAGATGACTATGCAATGACGTCAATAGGAGAAAAAACTGAAACAGGCTCAAGAGTTTTAAACGGCGGAAACTTTTTGACATTTCCCTGACAAAACCTACCAAATGTCAATTCACAAGTTCGTCACGAAACGAGATTTTAGGAATCCAAAATCCGTTCTTGGAAAAACAAAAAGATGAAGATTTGAATTTCCCAATCCCGGAAAAACCAGATAGCTGGGGAAAATAGACAGAAAGATGACTCTCAAAGGCAAAATTTATAGGGAATTCACTTGATGCTCAAAGACCCCCTAGTGATTCAGGGAAAACTTGGGAGATTTATACAGCAACAGTAACACCCCTTACATGTACACCACCAATTCCCAAGTCTAAAACTGAAATCAACACATGGTCTCAAAATAACGCATATCTCTAATAACTTGAAGGGAAATTTACAGGAAAATTTCAGTAAAAGAGCTTGTTTGACAATTTTGGCTTTTAAATCCTCCAGGTGACTATAAGAACAAATCAGAGACATCTACAAAAATATCTTTACATCTCATATATACAATAATTTTAAGGCAAGATATAAGCAAAAAGACCCAAACTCCTATCTATTTAGTTATGAAGTAAATTACAAAAAATCAGAGGCATATATTGTTCTAAAATGTCATCCCAAAATGGGGAAAAAAGACATGAGAATTCCGGATATAAAAACTATGCTTCTCGAAAAAACTTTTGTAGGTTTTACTGTAAAGATGTTGTTGTAATAATATGCTTACCTCTTTATCTTGAAGACGTCGTCGCCGAGCCTCCCTGAGAACACTCAAAATCCTTTCAATTAGCCACCAACCTTTCTCGACTGGAACCAGAATGCAAAAATACTAAAATGCTTGCCAAAGCATCTACAGAGTCAGGGGAAAAACCGAAAAGACTTTGGGACCTCCAGAGAGAAGTTGATATACGGAGAAAAACTGGTGAAAGGGAATAAAGAATGAAAACAGGGTTGAGCGAGAAAAAAGGAAAGAAGAATCCCAGCTAGTATATGAGAAGGTGATCCCTAAGACTATGATGAAATGAGAACCAAAACCCCTCAGCCTATTCTCTGAGCACTACAAGGGAGAGATTCAGAAAAAACAATGACGACAAAGACCCGACCCGAGAGAAAAAACACTATATGCTATTAGAACCAGAAGGAAAGTTTAATAGATTGGTGAATGGCACATTCGAACGAATGACACAGGTAATTTGAATGAAGTGGATAGGTGTTACATTTCTGAGTGTAACATCTCTGAAACAGAAGATACGTGGAAGAGAAGTAAAACTATTCTGGCATAATCCTTAACAGTGGTTGCATTTATGATCCTGTAGGCCTGACGCAGAACTCGTCCGCACTAACACGGCTCTCGGCTCTTCTCCAGTGAATGTTTAACAACTGTTGCATTTAGAAAGATCCTATAAATCCAACTCCGATTATCTGCATTAAACACGGGTCCTCGGCTCGGCTCATACCAAAATCTATCAGTTCAAAACATTCAACCCAATTTTCACCAACGATTTTTATCCTTATCAATGAAAACCATTAGACTTCTTATCAATTAAAACCATTAAACTTCCAAAATTAAGAAATATTTTAGATTAAAAATTTTGATTTACTTAGGGCAGAACCTTTAAAAATATTTCACCGTTTTACATTTTAAAAGGACGTCCATCATTAATTTGTAACCATACATCCTTAGAGCAATGACCATATAGAAATAGGTGAGATGTTCATACTGAACATCGAGACATGTGGTCTACATAAGGAAAAACATTTCCTTTGCACACGAGAAATTGTGAATGCATAAAATTTGCGAAAACGCATATTTGCATAATAAATGGAAGATGTCAAGAAACGTGTGTTCCACTTGCGAGCAAATCTGCCCAATCAGCCCAGGATACGCTTAGTAAAGATTAAGTATACAACCTTGCTTCGGAAAGTTTTTATTTCCAGGCTTAAGGACCTTCGTATCGTATCAAGAAGTAGGGAGTATAAGTTTTATATAAAAGAAACAATCTGTCTTTAACTTCGTGAAAATTAAAATAATTTTTTTCTTTTCTTTTCCAATAAACCGGTCATACCTCTCTGGTCGATGATCATGTGACATGTGGCCAAGCTTCTAACGACTAAGAGATCTTCCTTTCTGCCGATCTCGAAACCTTCTTTTCGCAGCTTGTCTTCTTCCAGAAATTCATAGATCGCCATTTTTGGCAAGCCGAATGTCGTGTTCAGCGCTTCAAGTTCCTGCTGAGGATCATCGTTGTATGCCACGGCTGAAAGAATCAGCGCATCACCAAGATAGACAAGATGACGATGTTGCTTGATTATTTGGCGAAGCATTCCACTCTCAGATAAGGCATATTCTTTCGGGCATCTTTAAGTCAATTGCAGAAGTCCGAATATTCTGAAATCCGATGGAGATAGGTGCGGTCAATTTTTTGACTGCGCCGATGTCCGTCGGATTCCCGAATATGGGAGATCTACTATCAGTCAACTTAATCTCAGGGCATTCCTTCCAATGCTAATGATGTCCATGGATTTAAATAAAAAATAAAATTCTAGAAGCCTTCATCCACCCTAACTTTGAAACAAGAACACATACCACGAATGACTAGACCCCGTCATTTTCTTCTATTAAAATGCGTTTGTATTAAAAAACCAACGGATGATAATGGCGAAGAGATGATAATCATGTGAGAAATGAGGAAAGTTTTACTGGAGAATATATTTTTTAATGTACACAATAATAGGAGACATCTGGGAGAATCTTTTAATGGAAATTGTTCAAATTGCACTGGACTTACCACAATGGTAATTCTATAAGTTGTTATAGCCTCTTCTTCTCCCACCACCACATGTCTGCCAATGGAAATGAGTCACTCTGGATCTGGATCTGGATCTTAATTGTGATTGGCGCGAGCCCACGATTACTGTTGCAGGATGTGTAAGCATGAGAATGAGCAACAACCTGAATATGTTGGAGTTGATTCGCCATAATTTGCTGGAAGTGGAGGATGAAGTTGATGACCAAGAGGTCGATCTCGCAGGAGCAAACCTGTCCTCATCGCCATCATTTTCCTTCTCCCCCACAACCCTGTTGAGTGGCAACTGGGATTATAAGCAAGAGACTGCTGCAACTACCACCACCGGAGGCTCATGGCAAAATTACAGTAGCAGATCAACATCAGAAGTCAATGAGAATGAATTTACACTAGTGCAAGACTGTTTTTCTTCTTCTCCTCCTTCTGTATACACAGTTATAAGAGGAGAAGAGGAGTTTGAGGTGGTAAAGCCAGAGTCACATGGGGAGGAGAATGGAGAAATGAAGCAGATCAGAAGGGCCAGGTCCTACAGGGGAGTCAGGCAGAGGCTGTGGGGGAAATTCGCTGCAAAAATCTGAGATACAGCCAAGAAGGGCGCTCGAGTTTGGTTGGGCACTTTCAGCACCGCCGAAGAGGCTGCTCTCGCATATGACCGTGCCACCTTCAAGATCCGGGGAGCCAGGGCTCTGGTCAACTTCCCTCTCACGTTCACTTCTGATGCAGAAAATGGATCGGCCATAGGTCAAATAACGCACAAGAGGAAGAGCGGAAACAAGGGAGTTAAAAAATAAAATGGGGATTTAGGTGCAGGTAAATGAAATACACCATTCATTCTCAATTTCTGAGGTAGGGGTGCAATTGCACTTTACAGTGACATTGTTTATGTTCGTTAGCTTCAAATTCATTCATTCATTTAAATTTTACTGAGAATGGATTGCTAGAAGCAATGTGTTGCAAGTAAATAGTTTATTTTTTAGCGGAAAAGGATTGCTACATGGAATTTGGTGCAGTTCGCAATTGATGTGCATTAAATTTGATCTTACACAAACATTAAATCTTCCGTAGGGTATTTCTTTAGCACTAGTGCAGTAGAAATGGATTAACACAATTAACATGGTATTTAAAAAAGAACTTAGAAATGGAGTAACACAATTAACATGGTATTTAAAAAAGAACTTCCTGAACTCTACAGAGATAAAGAGAGAATTTGATTGTCATTGTCTCCAAATCTTCCGCAGAGTATTTATTTAGCACTAGTGCAGTAGAAATGGATTCACACAATTCACATGGTATTTAAAAAAGAACTTCATGAACTCTACAGAGATAAATAGAGAATTTGACTGTCATTGTCTCTATACTTATAAGACTAATTTATTTTTTCAGGGTTTTTTTCCTGTACAATCCTTACCCTTACATTTACTGGAGGGGAATGCGCTGGCCTGGAGTTTGACCACCCTTATGCCCTATCTACACTGTAGAACCTTCATGTCCCTCAGAGAGAAATTATCAATTTGTTTCATGCATCTCGACTCCTTCGTGAGCCTGACGTGGCTTTTATTAATAAGTGGGAA
>APFE031011880.1:88533-114156 GCA_000404065.3 Pinus taeda | reverse complement strand
AAGTATAGAAGTAAAAATTTCATCCGAGGATAAAGCTATTACTTTATTGTGCTCGTTGCCCGAATCATGGGATCATTTTGTTACTTCTATAAGTCTTAGTTCATCAGAAACTATTGAGTTTGATGATGTTGTTGCATCCTTATTATCTGAAGAAACAAGGAAAAGGTCAAATTTAGAAACCTCTACATCAGAAGCAATGATGGTGAGAGGTCTTTCTAAAGAAAGACACTTCAGTAGGCACAACGAATCGCGTTCAAAATCGAAAGGGAAGAAAAGTAAGATAAAGTATTGGTTTTGTGGCAAATCGGGACATTTGAAGAAGGAATGTTGGAAGAGACAACAAACATCTAAAGAAGACTCTTCGATAGAGAAGAAAGAAGCAAACACGACAGATACAGGTTCGACATCCGGTTCAGGTATGAGTGATGAAGTGTTATCAGTTAATTTGTCTAATCATGATCAACATTGGCTGTTAGATTCTGGTGCATCAAACCACATGTGCATTCATAGAGAATGGTTTAAGACTTATAAATCAATCAATGATGGAGTCGTTTACATGGGAAATGATGTCACTTGTAATATTGTGGGAATTAGAAGCATTCAGTTGCAAATGTTTGATGGGACAGCTAAAATTTTAATTGATGTAAGACATGTACCTGAATTAAGGAAAAATCTCATTTCACTAGGAGCACTTGACACTAATGGATATAAAACTGTTATTCAAGGTGGAGTAATGAAAATTTATAAAGGAATTTTACTAGTAATGAAAGCAAAGCAGGTTGGAAATATTTTTTAGTTAGAAGGAAGAACAGAGTCAAATCATGTTTCTACAGTGTCTGAAAATGACAGTAGTTCTAAACGTTTATGGCATCAAAGGTTGGGCCATATGAGTGAAATAGGTTTAAAGATTTTGTCTGATCGTAAGTTACTTCCTAATCTAAAGTCTGTTAAGTTAGATTTCTACAAACATTGTCTGTTTGGGAAACAAAGCATGTAGAAATTTAAAACTGGCAAACATACTAGTAAGGGAGTCCTTGATTATATCCATTATGATGTGTGGGGTCCATCCCCTACAACCTCATATGGAGGATCGTCATATTTTGTATCTTTTTTTGATGATTTCTCTAGAAAAGTGTGGGTCTACATGTTAAAAAGGAAGCCTGATGTATTTACAGTTTTCAAACAGTTTAGAGCATTAGTAGAAAACATCACTGGAAGAACCATTAAATGTTTAAGAACTGACAATAGCGGTGAGTTTACTTCAAAGGAATTTGACAATTATTGCAAGGACGCTGGGATCGAAAGACATAAAACCACTATATATACTCCTCAGCAAAATGGAGTTGCTGAATGCATGAACATGACTCTTTTAGAAAGAGCAAGAAGTATGCTAAGTAACGCCAATTTGCAGAAGGGATTGTGGACAAAAGTGGTGGCTACAGCTTGTTATGTGATAAATCGATCACCATCAATGACGATAGGATGCAAAATTCCTCAAGAGGTATGGAAAGGTCATCCTTGTGATTATTCTAAACTAAGAGTTTTTGGTTGTGATGCATATGCTCTAGTGCCGAAACATCAACGTTCTAAATTAGATCCTAAATCAAAAATATATATCTTTGTTGGATATGGTGATAGGACTAAGGGATACAGATTGTGGGATCCTACTACTCACAAGATCATCATCAATAGAGATGTTAAATTTAATGAATCCTCTGTTGCACATTTAGATGTAGATAATAAATTGAAACAGGATAATGTATCTGAGTTTCAACACATTCAGTTTGAAACTAGTTCTGATGATAGTCAAGATGAACATGGTTCAGATGCAAGTCATGAACAAGTTTCAAATGTAGATCATGAACAAGTTTCAGATGTAGATCATGAACATGTCTCAGATGATGATCATGAAGAAGTTCCTACAGATAATAATCAACCAATTGTGGAAGTACGAGAAACATCTTCAAGGAGGTCTACAATAATGAAACGTCCTCCTAAAAGGTATGATGATTATGTTACTTCAGTGGTTTTTACCACTAACGATGATGAACCTTTGTGCTATCAGGAAGCTGTAGAAGGTTCTAAAAGTGAAAAGTGGAAAGCAGCTATGAAGGACGAGATGATGGCATTAGACAAGAATGGCACATGGGATCTGGTAGAACTTCCTAAAGACAGGAAAAATGTGGGATGTAAATGGGTTTTCAAATTGAAAAGGGGTGTTAATGATACAGAGGATAGGTACAAAGCAAGGCTGGTCGCAAAAGGTTTTTCTCAGAAAGCAGTCATTGACTTTCATGAGATATTTTCACCAGTTGTAAAAATAGTTTCAATTCGAATTGTATTAGCATTAGTCGCTTTACTTGATTTAGAATTACAACAACTAGATGTTAAAACTACATTTTTACATGGCGATTTAGATGAGGAAATTTATATGGAACAACTAGAAGGGTTTGTTCAAAATCGCAACAAGAAATTTGTCTGCAGGCTCAAGAATCATTGTATGGTCTGAAGCAGTCGCCTTGACAATGGTACAAGAAATTTGATTCTTTCATGATGAGTAAAAATTATATAAGAAGTGAATATGATCATTGTGTTTACTTTAAGCAGTTAAGTAATGGCATGTTCATTATCTTAGTGTTGTATGTTGACGATATGCTTTTAGCAAGCAAAAGCGTAATAGATATCAACAGGTTAAAGGCTCAGATGGCAAGGACATTTGATTTGAAAGATCTAGGAGCAGTAAGATAGATTTTGGGCATGGAGATTTTCAGAGACAGGAGAAATGGTAAGCTGTGGCTATCACAACAGACATATATTGAGAAAATACTCTTGAGGTTTGGTATGAACAATGTGAAGCCTGTGTCAGTCCCTTTAGCTTCCCATTTTAAGCTTTCTTATAGTTTATGTCCTAATACAAATGAAGAAAAGGAATATATGTCTTGAATTCTGTATGCCAATGTAGTAGGTTGCTTGATGTATGCAATGGTTTGTACTCAACCAGATATTTCACATGCAGTTGGGGTTGTCAGTAGGTATATGGCAAATCCAGGTAAAGAACACTGGTCAGCAGTGAAATGGGTGCTTCGGGATTTGAGAGGCACAAGTGATTATTGTATCACTTATAATAGGAGTAGTGAATTTTTTTGCGGATATGTTGATTCCGATTTTGTTGGTGATTTGGATAAGAGAAGGTCAACATCAGGGTATGTCTTTACTATTGCAGGTGGAGCTATTAGTTGGATTTCAAAGCTACAGAACATTGTTTCTTTATCCACTACTGAAGTAGAATACATAGCTGCTTCTCATGCTTGCAAAGAAGTGATTTGGTTGAAAGGTTTGTTTGGTGAGTTTGGTAGGTTATAGGACAACATCAAGTTATTTTGTGATAGTCAATGTGCAATTCATTTGGCTAAGAATCCGGCCTATCATAGTAAATCAAAGCATATACCAATAAAGTACCATTTTGTAAGACATGTTATCACTGAAAGGGGAGTCTCTCTTGAAAAAGTGCATACAAAGGAGAACTATGCAGACATGTTCAGGAAACCAGTTTTGTTAGAGAAGCTACGTTGGTGTTTGGCTTCTCTTGGCTTGCAGAAAAGATAAAAATAATAAAAAAAATGGTATCAGGCTAATTGTTGCCAAGGTGGAGATTGTTGAGATTTTCTGTTTTATTAAATTGGGCAAAAATCTCATGTAGGTGACAACAATATGATTTGTTGCTATATTAGCTCCATTTTGTTGAGGAGGAGTTACTGCATCCTATATTTGTTGTGAGAGAATTTATGATTCAGTTTTATAGTCCTAGCTATAAAAATATAGGCCCGTATAGGATATTGAGATGGTAGAGAGTGTGCAAGGAAATAAATTGTTGTAATCTCCTGTTGAATAATAAGATTGCCGATGCCTCTATTTGGTGGATGTAGCCTAGATTGGTTGGGTGAACCACGTTAAATCCTTGTGTTATTTTTTATGATTTTGTGCTGTGTATGCCTTTTTTTAAATTTCCGCTGCGCATTGTTTGCTCCAACATGTTGGTGCATGTATTTGTATTTTCTATGATGAACACTTGAACATGGCACTATATATAGTATAATAGTAGGCACTCTCAAATAAATAGAGAAAGGTCCTCATCAGAAAAACAAGCTCTGCAGTTTTGGTTTTATATTATCATTTAAATAGATTTAAACCACCTACCAGAGCATTAGAACCCTTGTCTACTTTGTTTCGAGCATGTTACTCTTAGTCAAGAAAAGTATTCATTCATTTGTTTATACAATGCAATAATCATGATTAAGTAGAAATTGTGCACCACCGTCCTAGCGTTTTTAGGGGGTGTGTATATATCTTCATTGATATGATTAGAATTTATAGGAAAGATTTTCTTAACATTTGTAAAATGAATGTTCATCTTCAACTAAAGGAAGCTATTGAAGTTACATCCATCATCAGTCTTGTTACCATACATGAGCTCAATACTATATCATATCATATTTTATTATATAGTATCTTTATTTTTATATAAGAAATTTTATTGTATTTACGGAAGGTAGAATTTGAAAATTTATGTCTAATTACATGAATAACATGGAATAGACGTATAGAATCCATTTTAGTTTTAGGCACAAATTAATTCTTAATTACAAATAGACAATTAAATATATTCCAAATTATTAATAGAAATTTGCAAACACTCATATATTTTATTAGAAGAAAAGATATATTTATAAACATTCAAAACAAATTATCTTAAAAAAATTCATCAATATGTTCTTTAAGATCTATTTTTTAAGATATAGATATTGAAGATGTGATCATGTTGGCAGAAACATATATTGTAAAGATTTTGTAATCTTACCCACTTATTAAAAAAAAATTAAAAATATATTATTTCTTGAAATATTATACATTAAAAAAAATCATCAAAATATTTGGGAAGGAAATAAATTATTTCAAACATTAGCAAAGAATTTTTTATTTATTTAAGAGTAACATTGAGGCACTAAATTATTAAAACTATTTTTCAAGATATATTTAGTAATACCTAGATAGGCACTATTAAGAATTAATTAGTTGCCAATTGCATACAACAATATACTCAAAAAATATTTATTAGAGAAAAAAATATATTTATAAACATTCAAAACAAATCATGTCTAAAAACAAATCATCAATATGCTCTTCAAGATCCATTTTTAAGATATATAGAAACTCAAGATGTGATAACTGTTTGGAGAAACATATAATGTAAAGATTTTGTAAATCTAGCCACTCATTAATAAAAATTTAAAAATACATTATTTATTGACTTTGCAAGACAGATTATAGATTACAAAAAATCATCAAAATATTCTTGAACGAAATAAATTATGTCAAACATTAGCAAAGAAAAACATTATTTAAGAGTTAAAAATGTTTTTCAAGATATATTTAGTAATATATGGATGGGCACTATTAAGAATTAATTAGCTGTCAAAACTTGTGATACCTAAAATGAAATGAAATTATCAATCCTCCTTCAAAATCTTGACAAGATTATCTCCTTTTTTCATCACCAAATAATTACTAACACATAATTGCATACACATATAGAAATATAACACAACATTCATCACCAAATAATTACTAACAGACAATTACATACACATATAACACAACATGTAACATTAAAAAATATTATCATCTAAATGCAAACACGTAATCACACAAATCACTCAAAGCATCCAAATACAAATGTACAAACTATTCAAGGGAAGCAACACAGACTAAATTAAAGAAGAGAATGATATGATCATGTCAAGCAAAGAAAACATAATGTAAATTTCAAAGTATGAAGTTTATCTCAAACACATACATAATAATGATAATCTAAAAATGTTACATTGCTACACTGAATTGAAACCAACATAGATCCATCTAATTTTGGATCTATCTAGATCCATGTGCTCTGAGGGATCAAATCCCTCCTAGATCCATCTAATTCTAGATCTATCTAGATCCATGTGCCGAGAGGGATCAAATCCCTCCAGGTGCAAACTTTTCCTGAAATTCTACACTCCAAAAAGAAGGTTTGCACTTCAAGGGATTTGATCCCTCTCTCAACCCATGATAGATCTAGGGTTAGATGAATCGAGACTGGTACAAAGGATAATGGATGATCACATGCACTCTACAAATTAATATAGATGTTTATATTTTTTACATCTTAGCAAATTTTAGTTTAAGAAATGGTTTTTACCAACTAGTTTGTGTGGGCTTTAATACCCACTAAGTTAAAAGTTCAAAACTTATGGGAAAGGCTGAGAATATGAATCACTTTAGAGAATTAAATTATCCCAAAAAAAGCTTCCAAACTCAATGGAGCTTATTTAAAGATTTAAAATTTTTTATTTTTTGATACATTTTTTCTTTTAAAAATATTATTTATTAGTTTATTTAACATTTACACAAAATCTATTTTTTAAATGAAGTTTGAATAGGAATCTTTATTTAAATTCGATAAATGCCTTTGACATTCTTTACAGAGGTTTAGGAAACTAAATATGACACCTTATACAATTATTGGTTGCATGGTTGCATTAATACTTTGAAAAGTAGTTTCCTCACTACTCAACTCTAGATTATTAGAGAATTTTGTAGATTAAAGAAAAAAAATCATGCAAAATAAGTAGTTTTCTAGTTTTAAGAGTAATTTTTTCAATTTCCAATTCTAAAATAAATAGTCAAGAATAACTTTCTCAATTTCTAACTCTATAATTAATTTTATATATTTATTATACACGGAATTGAAAGTTTTTATATCTTTCTAATTCATTTTCCAAAAAAAATTCCAATTTAATTTTAATTAAATTTAAAACTCAAAATTATTAAAACATAACTACTTACATTTGCTTATCCTTAAATGTGATAATTACAACATTATCAATAATACAAATGATAAAATAACTTATATTTACCTATTATAATTTTAAAGAAAATTAAAACCCAAAAACTATTAAAAATAACTCTTTGCATTTGCTTACCCTTAAATGTGATAGTTAAATCATTCTCAATAGTACAAAAGACAAAATAACTTACATTTACACATTGTTGTACATGAGAGTTAAATTAACCTACGAAATTGTATAATGAAATTAAGACCATTGTTGTACATGAGAGTTAAATTAACCTACGAAATTGTATAATGAAATTAAGAATGCATTAATATTTATTTATGTATAAATGGTTGTCGATTGGATTTAGTTTGTAGTTAAATAAAATGCTATTATCCTTAGCATTTGATTCATTTTTATGCATGCGACATGTTGAATTTATATTAAATATAAATAATAAATGTACATTTGTCAAATAACCTATACTATTATCCCACAATCTCTGCAAGTGCCATATCAACACAACGTCACCATTGACTATACTATTATACCACAATCTCTGCAAGTGTCATATCAACACAACGTCACCATTGACTATATCATCCTACCCAGTATAAGAAAGATTAACTCAACCTCTTTCATCATAGATAGTATTTCCAGCATCATCCTACCCAGTACAGGGAACATTAACTATATCATCCTACCCATTACAGGGAACATTAACTCAACCTCTTCCATCATGGATAGTATTTCCACCATCATGGACATTATTCCTTGTGCTCTTCTGCCACACAACTTCCTATGCCATATATCCTTCCCTAGTCGTGGCCCATTCCAACCTAGAGAGCTTTTATTGGCTTGGTAAATAAAACTGAGGTCTCTATTGGCTTGGTAAATAAAACTGAGGTCTCTGTGCAAGTTATAGGGGAGTTCATACTTATGTTATAAGCTCCATAATGGATTATGGAGAAGTGTAAGCCACTTGCAGTTCACTTAGCGCACTCTTGCAATGGTTAACAAGTTTGTGAATTCTAGGAACTCTCCTTTTCAACATGCACCTAAGTGTTAGCCAGCTTCTCTCTAAATTTGGCCTGAACACTTCCTTTTCCACTGCCATCAAGGAAAGGCCTTCAACAATCATAGAAACTCCTTTGGCCTGAACACTTCCTTTTCCACTCCAATCAAGGAGAGGTCTTCAACAATCCTAGAAACTCCTTTACAGTGTGGTTCACCATTCCAAATAACTCTAGATTTACTTTAAAGCCGTTATAAAACGTTTTTCTCTGGGATAAGAAAAGAATGTATAGACTTGGATACTTATGGATTTTGTATGTGTTGTATGAAAATGAGCCTCTAATTTTTTTTGGTTTCACACAGATGTTTTCTCTATGTAACTCTTTCAATACCTCGAACACAATTGTTTATATAAATAACATTTCTCAAACGAACAATATTTATATGATGCAGTCATGATTGTGATGTGGAATCCGATGTATTGTAAAAAGTGGATTCACTTAATGCTGGTATGATGAAGCGATCATGTGATTTAGGTGTATTGGGAAAAGTGGATTCGCTTAATAAGTAGACAAATCCAATTTAGCCGAAGAATTATCTCACCCATGCAAATTTATCAAGAATATCATCAACTAACTGTGAAGAGGAATCCTAGACTTCCTTTATCTCGTTGAAAGAGTGGCCATGTTATCATATCTTCACATTTTCCATGAATTATTTGAACTCATTTCCCATAGCAACCAAAGTTCAAGAAAGATCCCTTTGGGCCCTGGCGGGAAGAAAAACGGTTGGAGCTACTCAGCTTTTTATCAAGTCACCGACAATTTAAACCAAAGGAGTCAGAGATTTTATGTGAAACCAAATGATGTTCGAATGAAGCACCAAATGCGATGTAAGGAAATATAGATACAGTTATTCTGGTCTGTCGGAATGAATGCACTAAAAGCGATGCAAGGAAATATCGATACAGATATTCTAGTTTCTATGATGAATGCGGAGCTCCAGGAGATCCTCTATTCATTCAATGTCAAGTCTCATAAAAAATGAATGGTACTCGTGCCCATATTATTATTGTTTGAAACCCATATTTCATGAAAAGATAAAAATATATTGGTACTGTTCGTCCTTATTTTCCATAAAGAGTTTGGTAATAATGAATTCATATGCGAGAGTTCGCAGCGACTCGTTTGGTGCATAATGACGGGCCGCATCCGATGCCACCCGACCATCATTCATCACAAGCTGTAAACAATGAAAAGTATATTTGGATAATGGAGCTGAGGAAATGGCCCACATAACTATTTGTATGATCGCGCAGATTTTCCCACCTAACTATTAGCTTTCCTACAGTAGCCGCTGAGAGACCGTAGAAATCTGATTGTTACCACGTATTAATATTTTAAATCACGGGATCATTACCGATTTCATATATTGTCAACATAGTTATGGTTTTTGCTAAATTGTAATGCTATTTATTGAGATACTGATACCTTCGAAATCCCCGCAGAGCTTTAGAACAGCTCGTTTATCTTGCATGGAGACTGGGTACAGCCTTAATATTTTAGCCTGGTTTGAGCCAAAGTCCAAACCGGCCTGTGAGTCATTTATTTCTGTATCATGACGTCTTTAGGTCATAGTGTATATAGGATGGTGGTAAAAATTTAAGAGATTAAATTACTAAAATTATTTATTAAGACAAGTGTTTAGTTTAATTTTTCTTAATGTATTTGTTGATTTTAGGATATGATTAGTCCAAATACTTATTAATTACTGTAGTGTATTAAAGAGTTTGTTAGGTTACATTGATTTTTAATATATTTAAAAGAAATCCATGTCTTAACTCCACCAATTTCTTAGAGATTTTCAAAACATATTTAATTTTATAAAAAGTTGTTTTTTATCTTAGTTGTAAAAGAAAGAAAATTTTCAACCCTTCTATTTTTTTCAAAGCCTTAAATTCTTAAGTGTTAAGTAAAATAAAAGTTAGATATTTAGTCAATAGTGAATACAAATAAAGTCTTCCTCAATATAACCACATAATACTTTCAATATCATATGACTTTAAATTTAAATTTATAATAAATATTTAATAATTATTTTTTCCTAAAATATATAATCAATAATAAATATTTAATTGAGGATTGAAGTAGTCTTTTTAATTTTTTTTTCTTTTAAATATCTAAATAAACACACCATCCAAAAATAATGTTTTAACCGTTTCTTAATTAATATATCAAAATTTTTATTTATAAGTAAATAAATAAAATTTTAAATGCTTTTAAATATCTAATAAACACACAATCAAATAACCTCAAAGATTCCATTATAATAAGTTTTATAAATAAATCATCTACTAATAAATTAAAATTTAATCTTTTAAATATATATAAACACACAATCAAGAAACCTAAAAAAATCATTATTAAATTAAGTTTTAAAATAAAGCATCTACTAATTCTGGAATTCCAGAATTAAATAAATCTGAAGTCATCATTATTAAATGATGTTTTAAGATTAAAAAAATAAATATCTACCAAATTGCCAAAGCACCAAATAATTTTCAGACATGGAAATAAACACCCGAATTAAATAAATCTGAAGTGATCATTATTAAATGATGTTTTATGATTAAAAAAAGTAAATCATCTACAAAATTTCCAAAGCCCCAAATAATTTTCAAACATGGAAATAGACCCTTAAAGATCTTAAGTTATATATATGTAAGTTTAAAAATTTCATTTCACTCCCCTACATGTAAAAATATGTTGATAATGTAAACATTACAGCATGACAAAAATAAACATTTCACAGCGTCAACGAAGGTATACGCTTTCTTTCTCCAACTCGTGTTTATATTATATATTCTAATATGCATAGTTCAATTTCAGAAAACAAACTTGTAGAAAATGGAGATTACGTTTGAGAAGCAAAGTTATAAAGAAATAATTAATCTTAATAATGTCTAATATTTTTAAGGGTGAGTGTATAAGGTTGATGGTTAAAAAAGTTGTGATATCATGGGTAAGAGCATGCATACGTGAGTGAATAAAGTTGATGATTGAAAAAGTGGTAATATCACGGCTAAGAACATTGGTATGTTTTGAGAAACATGCCATGAAGACATTTTTGAGTAGAAGTATGCTTATTCTTCAAAGTATGTATGCGTTCTTACGTAGGAATATATGCATGTATTCTAAAATACATGCTTAATTTTATTAGAATGTTTAGAGCTACAAGACTTATATCTAGTTAAAAAAGTGCTTAAGATTTTAACTTATCCCCTAAACATATTTAGGGTCTAATTTAAAAAAATATTATACGTTGACTATTTCTATTCAAAGACCAAGCATATTATAAAAGTTTGTTTGTTTTTTTTTGGTTTTTTGTTTTATAGGGTGGTTAACATGTTTTTTTGGTCTCATATGCCTAGAAACTTCCTCGAGGACCTAAGCCCCAAATTTCTCTATTGTTCATGTCGAAAGATCCAAGACCTATACCTCTTGCATAAATATTTTAATGTTGCCAATATTCTCATTTGAAGGCCAAATATATCCTTTATAATTCATTTAGGGTTGTTTGAGGTCTCATTCATGATCCCACAAGCCCTAGAAACTGCTTTAAAAATTGAGAGATTGGGGGGAGTGGTTTGAGGTGTCATGTTTGGCCCTAGATACCTAAAAGCTCTATACTTCAATTAAGGATCAAATTTTCCCTCTCAATAATGTGAAGGCTTTAAGACCCATACCTAATGCTCAAGATAAGACCCATACCTAAAGCTCAAAAGCTTATGAGGGAACCAACATCCTTTCTTAGAGGCCAAGAATACCCTCTAGAGGTCATATATGGTGCTTTAAGCCATTGTTCAGGGCTCTATATTTATCAAAGATTTAATTGGGACCTAAGGCATGACTTACATCCCTAGATCATTTTTAGGATTACAAGAGTTAAATCCAAGAGGGTTTATAGATCTTAAAGTATTCTTTAATTTGGGTAAAAATTTGACTTTAGTAATTTCTCTATTGTTTACAAATATGGGCTTTGTTGAGAAGCCTAATTTAATATGGAAAATATAAATATGATATAAACATGATATCCAAAGGCATCACACCTGGTATTTTTATCCAAATTAATGGTTTGATAGTTAGCTTTAATGGATATATTTTCCAATATATTGTTTAGGAAATGTGATTCACATAATTGGTTGGAAACATGAATAATTAACTACTTAACATAAACATTGATCCAAGTTACACTATTCACTATTTAAGCAAAGTAACATTCATAGTATATCATATGAAATCTACATAATGAACACGAAAATAAAAAAATATATTGTCATATACACAAGTCCAAAGTCATATATTTATAAATTCTTGAATTGGTCCAATTAAACATTTTAAAATAAAATGGAATACATGGTAGCCACTCATGCAAGCAAGGAAGCAATTTGGTTGTAGATATTGTGTTCAAGTATGGGGTTAGTACAAAGAACTATAAGGATAGATTGTGGCAGCCAAAGTACAATTTTCTTGGCAAATAACCCTGCTTATCATTCAAAGAAAAAGCACATTGACGTTCAATATCACTTTGTGAGGGATATGGTTGATGAAACAAAGGTGTTGTTGGTAAAGGTGGACACTTTGAAGAATACTATAGAGGCATTGACAAAGTACGTGAGAACTGATAATTTCTCTTGTTGTAGAGAAAAAATGAATGTTGCAAGGCTGGATCAATGACTAACCTCTCCTGTGGCCCCCTCTGAGAAGAAGAAAACAAGTGGGAGAATGTTGGGTTGTGTTGTATTCTTTCCACGACTAGCCCACACACAGTGGGGAAGTAGGCCCCCTTTCTTGCAAACTCGGGGTATCTTGTAAGTGATCCAGCTGTGACTCCATCCATGGTTATTTGTGTTGTAGAAACAGTATGAACCCTCGTGAACTCAGTTGAGAATAACTAACTAAACTTGATTAACTAACACCACTATAACTACTTTTACCTTGAAGTGTGTACATTTGAAAAGAGAAAATCTAGACTTTGATATAACACTAGGGGAAGGTCAGGGGGAGAAGGAATACTCATGTCGCTATGATGCGAGGTTCTGTGTTATGGTGTTGACTTGTCTTCAAGGAAAATTTGTCTCACTACAAAATGTAAATCATCATCTATTGGCATATCATCATCTGGTGTCTTGATTATCCAAACATCTGGCTAAGGCATTTAAAGCCCTTCTACATCCTCAGGCATCAGAGTAACCACTCCTAATCCTTTCACTCCACTTCCACTTCTACTCCCACTAGTCGCTCCCATGATGCTAGAAAAAGAACTCTCTCCCTCACTTCCTTTCCTTAACTTCAGAGTCTTCATTTCCCTCTTGTGCTCCATCGAAATCCTCACAGTGTTGCCTATGTGTTGTAGTTCCCTTCGTCTAGCTCTAATTTCTTGCAAATTCTTCTTGCGCCACTCTTCGATTATTCTCTCCCTCTCCAATTCCCTAAAGTCCCTTTCCTTCAGCAACACTTCTTGATTCATTATAGGAATTCCTTCATCCTCCCATAAGGACATGACCTTTGTTTCCCCTAACCCATTCGCCTCGTACAAGTAACTTAAGCTTCCATTTGACTTGGCTAAAAATCCAACAGGCTTTCTTTGACTAACAGTAACTTAATCTAAAGTCAAATTTCCTTCAGTATTCGTCCTTGTATTCCAAATTTTAATATAGCCTTTACGTGGGAAAATGATTGATGCTTTTTAGCTACAAACTCAATAATATATCCTTCAAGCATCATGTTAACCCAAAAGTCAACACATTAGGGGATTTTTGAGGTCTAAAATGGGCCTCCTAAGAAAATTGTACAACCGAAATAAAATTTATAAGAACCAGTAGGATTTAAGATGGTGATGTCAACCATGGGAGATGATTCACCATTTTTTGAGTAAAACGTACAAAGATTAAAAAATAATAAAATAATAAAACTATTTTTTCAACTCGTATTTTCAACTTATCCCCATATGGGTTTACTCAAATTTCAAGTGGAAACACTCATTGGATGCATAATTTGATTCCTCATCCAAGGAGTACCCATATTGCATACTTTCGATAGACCCTACTACATGAAAAATGAGAAATACATGAAAAAATGTGTCTGGAATCACATTTTTCATGTATTTCTCATTTTTCATGTAGTAGGGTCCATCGAAAGTATGCAACATGGGTACTCCTTGGACGAGGAATCAAATTATGCATCCAATGAGTGTTTTTGCTCGAAATTTGAGTAAACTCATCTGGAGATAAGTTGAAAAAATAGTTTTGTCTTTTCTTGCCTTTAAAATTTGATGATGTAATCTAATATTATTTTATTATTTCCACTATTATTTTATAATTTCCTTAGGAGACCCATTTTAGACCTCAAAAATCCCCTAATGACTTTTGTCAGTTCTATATCTAATCGATGAAGATCAACTATATCTGCTATTGTCCAATTCATGCACAACCTTGACTATACTGGAACCCTTGATTTATGGTGATATCGAGTCATATAATTTTATAACTTCTCTAGAAACTCACACCAAAAGATTTCATACTGATCACAAGAATGTTTGACATACAACGTTTCTTCTTTGACCCAATTCAGATTCTTCTGTCTGAACTCTACATGCTGTAAAATAAAGTAATCAACCTTCTCATGCCACCATTTTTGGATATTCCGACGAATATACCAGGGCCGCATGAGCTAAAAATCCCGTCAAGAAACTCTAGGTCCCATCAATGGAACCATTTGTTGGAAAGAAAATTTACTTTAAGACTGACCTAGGGTTCGATCGAGGATGCCAACAAAAATCTCACATAGTCTAGCACTTCATCGACATTTTCACTCCTTCAAGAAGAAGAAGTCTCACCCAATGCGATCCAGAACCATGGAAGGATAAAGGGGATTTAGATATTATTAATTATACTACTTTCACAACTAATACAACATTCATTATAGAACATTCAACTTATATATTTAACAAGAATTTAAAAATAAGCTGAAATTTTTGAAAGGGCCCCATAAATTACACAGCTAAATGCCAAAATTTTTGGCTTCCTTATATTATTAATTAGTAGAGAAAAATTTCATTACATTCATTAGCATTAAAACTCATGGAAATTACAGAATTGCACACAATATCAAAATCCATAGGCAATACATTGACAAAACATTACAAGCCCATATCTTAGAAACTGAATAACCCTTGACACTCAACACCATCTATTCTCTTGGCTCGATCTAAAATTTTCGACACTGCCTAAACTTGTTTCTCACTGCCTTCTGTCTTCTTTTATAGCCACACTCTCTTGCTCTAATAGCTCGCTCGCTTGATCCATGGTTTTCCAATACCTAGGGCTATCATCTCGGTTTTTTGTTGATTGTATCAAAATCGACTCTTATTTCTTCAACACGCTCCATTATTTTTCGTTGCATGATTTCCGAACCATCTTACTGCTAGTTTGGTTTTTCGATGCTTTGTTTCCAGCAGTTTCCTCCAAAATGTATTTCACAACTATTATAAATGAAGGACCCAACAAGTCATCATCTTCAGATCATTCTCCTTTCACCACAAATTTGATTCCTAACACAACATTGTAACATTAGTCTGTTTTGATTACTCAAACATAATGTGCAACAAACACCATTAGCCTTTGTCTTACAACACACAATTGATACCAGTTAATGATACCAATTGTCAATGAATAATCTAATACTCCATTATTGACTTGAGTATACTCCCCCTTTGCGTATGCTCCCTCTTTGCATTAGAATACTATAAATAGTAATTTCAAAATAAACTTTAGTAGTAAGAAAATCATCACCATCTATCTATAGTCAAATTACCAATCTAATTTGACAACAACATTCAATACTTTCGTTATCCTTTAGATGCATTCCTTGGAATATTCCTTTCTAATCCTTTTATCTTACCTTTTTGGCTTCTCTTGAAGTGAACCTCTTCTTTTAAGTGAATATGAAGAAGGGATTTACTCCCCCTGAGTAGACTATCTCCTTTTTTCCCACACCTGGGTATGTTGAGTTTGGTCAACAACATAAACTGATTGTCTACAATAATATGGTAATATTTCTTGAATAGGTGACTTTCTTCCATTTTCAGAGCATACAAACCATTGATCATTCCTTTTGTTAGCACCATTTAAATCTAATCTACAATTTTCCTCTTTCTCTTCTTTCATTTTATTTGTGCCTTCTTTCTTCCTATACTGAAATGAAGAGCCAGTGGAGCTACTACTCCTTTTTTCTGATTGGAGTTTTTTCCTTCTAGAGGTTATATAATATAGATCATCTGTAGGAATTTCAGACTCAGATATGCTAAATCTCTGCTGATTATCTTCAAAACCAAACACTGTTCTATGTTTCCTCCATGCATCATTCGATCTTCCATTCTTAAGAGTGTTGAAATAACTCCTTCATAGTTCTCTATGCTTTCTGTCCTCGTGATCCATGCCTCACTGTAAAGTTCTGAAAAGAGGGCTTCTTTCCAAATTTGCATGCAGGTACTTTATGGCCATATTTCTTACACTTGCGATATTCATCATTATTAAATAAGGGGGTAAAGGCATTATTCTTCTTACCAAAGCTTCTGCATGTCCAATTTATTAGTCTAATACTCATTCTTTTGATGCTATTGGGCCACTGAAAATATTTCCATTGAGGGGAAAGGCTCTTTGTGCATTTCTATTCAAAATTCCATTTTGAACAATTCATGATTGTTTTTTAAATGGTGTGTTCCACCTCTCCTACTACACCTTATTTTTCTTCTTTGGAAACTTAGAGGAAAAATTCCCTCCATTACTACAATCAAAACATGTGAGGGGTTGCATACCTTTATATTTATTCCTAGAATTCCTTTTGTCTCCTTCATGTTACATTCATTTCTCTTCCACTTTAGTGTTGTTGGATATTTCTTTGAAAAATTCAGTGGGTCCCTTTATTGATGTTTCTCATTCGCTATCATCTTCCAACATTGTCTCGACCTTAGAGGAACATTGGCTGGTTTGAATGTCTTCATCTTCTTCAGAATCATTTGCATTCTTCTAAAGATTCATCAACTGCTCATTTAATGTTCTATTCTCTTCTTCTAGCTTCATGTTTATGGATCTGAATTTCTTGATCTCCTCAATAGATAATTTGAGTTTCCTCTTCAAATATATCTTTTCTTCAAGATCTTCCAAATGAATAGAGGAGAGACTAGATTCACGCCAAGTGTCTATTTCACTCTAAAGAATTTGTTTCCTTGATGGTTCTAAGAATTCTTTTGTTGATACGTGAGATGTCCTTTCTTCCTCTTCACCATAAGTGGACCCATTTTATTCTCGACGAATGTATAAATCTGTTATTGATGTTAAAGTAGCTCCTTATTCACTACAAATATCTGAGCAACTCTCACTTTCACTAGTATTTGTAGTTGAGAAGTTTGAATATAAATAACCCATTGTTCTACAATAAATACAAGACAATAACTTACTAGTGGATTTCATCTCCTCTAAGTGATTCTCAACAATTTGGCCTCTTGATATAGGAGAATCATCCTCTAATTCATGATCTTCAATGCTATTTCAATATTTGACTACTCCATCCTCCAGGGAAAGCCTATTGACATAACATGCAACTTGCATGTTTATATCATAGATGGACTGCAATTTATCCCATATCTCCATAGCAGTCTTAAAACATATTATTTTTTCAATATATGATTTGGACAACCCTCTCATGATTTGCTTCCTAGATTGTTTATCAAACTTATCATCTATTACTCCATTGTCCACATATAATGATACATCCAAATCAAGAGATTGCAAGTATATTGTCATCCTTACATTCTAAGTTGTATAATTTTAGCCATTTAAAAATGGAACACCATCCGAGGTAATCTAGTCCTTGTTCTCCATGATCCCTGATCTTCTTTCCATATGTTTAGGTAATTCTAAAGGACACTAGATTTGGTAGCAATTGTTAGAAACAATGGAAACTAGGACACTACTGATAGGGGGGTGAATCAATAGTGTGGCCAAATTATGCAATTCTTCGCAAATTATACTTTAAATGCCTTTTGGAAATTATTCATGGATTAACAACACCACTCAATCATGCAAAAAATAACATCATAAACACCAAGCACATTAGAAATATATACACAAGACAATAATCTTCTTTTTACTACAAATTTCAACTTGATTACATCATTTCCCCACAAGCTACTACTTGTGGGTGTATCAACTACTACTGAAATAAAATTCCATCCCTACTCATTTATCAGTCTTCACTAAAAGGGACTGCTGCCCTTGCTCATTTATCAACCTCTACTAAAAGGGACTCTTTCCCCTACTTGTTTATCAACTACTAATGATACAAACTCCTACCCTTGAACATTTACCAACACTCTCTAGAAGGAGCTACAATGTAATATCCTCCCCTTAATAATCAATAATAAATAATAAATATACAAAAGAAATAATAATAATATAATAATAAAAAAATCACTTAATAAAATAAAAATAAATCATAATTGAATAATAAAATGATATTAAAAATATACAAGAAATGAATAAAAATAAAAATAAAAATAGTAATAACATAAAAGCTTGAATAAGAATAAAGAAATAAAACAAAGAAACAAAAAAAAATCAGGTAAAAGCTATCAAAGAAGAAAATAAAACAAGAAAGCTAAAAATCAAAGTTGCATGTAGACACATGGAGTGTGTGCATGTGGTTCCCCTTCCAATGTTGTTCTATTTAATAGATGGTGAGGAAGATGAGAGGCATTTTTGCATTCTATCTTTCCGAGATTCTATCTTTCATTCTCTTGGGAGAATGGTATACTAAGACTTAGGAGCACTGGCAGTAGTCGTTGATTGAGGGCTCGGGGTTGGCCAGTTGTAGCAGAATCCTGCACAATTGAGCCTACGGTTGGAAGGAGAGTCGTCCCCAAAATCTTGTGATCATTTGGCAGACTACAATTACATGTAATATAGGTGAACTCATTTGTAAGTATTCTTTTTCACTAAGACATTAATTTTAGTTTTAATTTGTACTGTTACATATGGTATCGGAGCCGGTTTAACCCTTAGGACCTATGGGCATCCAAAAAAATTATTTTGTTGGAATTTTTAACTTGACTTTTTTTAAAGTTACAGGTTTATTACTTCCAGGAGGCCGCATAATTTTTTTCAACCCTCACCATGCCGTAAATTTTCTTTATTCAATGCATACTTACTGCATAGTTATATTTTGATTGGTTTTGGTGATTACTTTTCTTTTGACTTAGAATACAAATGGAGTACTATAACATGCTGATCGCACCTTTTAAAATATCGTAATTTTCCTCAATTATGCTCATTGCACAAAAGACTTTGCCAATAAACATGTTTATAACATATATCGGGCTAAAACTGACTTTGATGTGTGCTTTTGATCCTTAGTAGGAATAAATGATTTATTATTTTAAAATGTTTCTCTATGGCTCTTTAATCTAGCCTACTTAAAACGACTAACGCATGTTGCTTGTTAGGAATCGTCCCTGATTTGTTTAGTGTGTTAGGGACAATGAATGTGAAGGTAGAGCTTACCCTCTCCTTGAGGCAGACCAAGGCAGAGTACCAGAGTTCTTCATTCCTAGAGACCATCCGCAATCTCAGCGAATCATTAACAATGTCTTGGTCTGCACTGCAGTATGCGTTAAATGCTCCATTTCACCACTAGACTTTGGCGCAAAGGTGTATGATATGAACATTTTTGATCTCTTCTTTGACTCTCTGACCCCTCATGTTGATAATTCCTACATGGCTATTGAGAGTCCACAATCCATAATATTTATTCATATACTGTGCAACCTCGTAGTGCATAAAAAGAAAAACAATGGTTTCCTCACCCTTTCAATGAGCAATTTTAACATCCACAGTGGCAGTTGGCTGCAGTGAGGTTCGCTTGTTTAATTGTTATTTTGCAATTAATAGCGAAAGCTGCAGGGATCGATCCAAACATCACCTTGTCCCTCCCCAAGCATTGCCAATTCTCTCACAGACCCATGGGTAAATCCAAATTGATGCTGCTGTGTAGGGATTGAATCCAGATGCTGCCCTGTAGGGATTGAATCCAGATGATTACGCTTTGCGTTATTTTTATATTTTCTTCAGTTTTCACACAACCCTTTATGAACCCTAATCCGTCCATCACGTGCTTAAAATTTAGACATGTGTTCCTATGTTCATGGTGATTGATGCGAGAAGGATAATGCTTCTAATCACATAGATGCCAAAGCCCCTCGTGTCATCAAACCAAAAGTTCCAGAACGGGGCATCTCCGAGAATCGAACTCGGAACCTCGGCCAAAGGAAGGAATGCTTCGTTATCAGAGTAATTACTTAAAAATGAAATGGAATAAGGCCACCATCTTGACAGCTAAAGCAGGCTGATTCCAAATGGCCTTTTAGTTTGATGGTAATTATTTAAATTTTACTTACGTTAGTGCACAAAAGTATGTAAAAAAAAATCCGCCAAATGGAAGCAGTCATGTGTTTTATCGGCTGGTGGCTTCACAACAATTTGATGTCCGCTAAAATGCATAATATTGGCATGTGAGACTATAAATATTTTCAATTTAAGGTGATGTGATTTCGTTTTAAGTTGTATGAAATGATTCAAGTCTGCCCGCATATCATTGACTTTTAAAGGATTACAGTATTATGTAATAGAACTCCCCGAAAATGGATGCATTATGTCTTTATATTTAAGGCAAAAATTTCTTTCAATTTAGAATATTCTGAATATCGCTAAAACACATGAAATAATGAAGAAAATCCACTTCATGTTGCAGTCAAATTATTTTAGGGAGGTCAACATTCACCTCATTATAGCAATTTTGCGGTCATTTTCCAGGCAATTTATAGTTACAGGAGATTTGCTTTTGAAACGATAATACTTTAGGTCGATAAAATATTTCATTTCAACTTTTTAGAGCATTAAAAGCAGTCATTATGTCAAAATTAGGCAAATTATTTGTGCGGCAGGTGGTCCAACAACGGAACATACTTTCCTAATGGAGTGATCTTGGGGAATTGAAACCAATCACTTGGTAAATGTTTCAATTGCATATTATTGAAAGAACTTCCTCTGTTTGATTTAACATGAATTTTAGGATTTTTTTATTTTGAACATAGACTTTTTTTGCTCTGTTATTTGTTTTAACATAGCTTAGTCGATATGGTGTTTCTCCATTTATGAATTTTTCCTACCTTGAATTTGACTGGGCACTGCTGGCTCAGCAAGGGGATATCTACTCAGGAGAGCGAAATCTCCAGGCAAATTACAACCTCCCGCTCACCAAATACGTGCTTTACTCCTTTCTTCACCAGATGATAAAATTGGCTTTCTAGCTTTCAATTTTCCTTTTTACATTCGTTGAATTTATGTTTTGCCTTGCTTGAGCTATACAGTTTTTGGGAAGTTCTCTTGAATGTTCACTTATTGGTAGACATGGCTTTTGTTTCGTCCTTGTAATCCAAAAATGCTAGGTGCAAGACGTTCATTATAAGGGTTTCTGTGAGTTTGCAAACAATGTGTGTGTAATTTTGGTCGAGAATTGCAGTGAATATTAATTCAAGTATTTACAAAATATAATGTCTACTGGCCATGTGCCGTAATGGTGAATTGATCTTCTCTGAGATTGGAGCTTGAGGGTTTGGGCCGATGTATATTCAGTTTGTTTGCATTTTGGTGATTCTGGATCTGTTGCATGTACATTACCTTATCGACATTTTCCTTGTAATGCTTTCATCTCACCCTATTTTTGTAGCTTTTTATACCTACAATAGAAGTGGTGAAACTGATCGATCATGGCCTCTCTGTTGTGCATTAGTATGATTGTTGACATGCTAACCATTTACGGTTGGATTCTTATCACAGACAATTGTTGATGATTTTCTGATTGCTTGCTACTCTTTCCATCAATTCACTCTGTTTTTTATAGTTTCATTGATTGTTGTTTGGAACAGTTACCTCTGTTTCTTTGATCCTATCACCAATGGTTCGACCCTTAGCTAACTTGGCTGAAGTTGTGCAATAAATCAATAGGTCTCCCAAAGACTTGAGCGGAGCACAACTCTCGGGTCTTTTCCTATCCATATACCCATACGATATTAGATCTGAATTGGTAGATGAGATTAGATTTTGATTGGTTAGTGCTCGAGGGATCTACATAATTGTTAGTCCTATTGTATTTCAAGTTTTATGGCGTCAGTATATGCCCCGTGAGGTAGTGGCCTCAAGCCTCGTGAAGTAATCAAATTGGTATCCATGGTTAATGATAAGGAATATGCACAATTTAATCAAGTTTATCCTGCTGAATAAGAGGTTTAATGGTGTGCAAGCTAGAGAAATCACTAATTTTAATTAAACTGTCTGCCTGTATGGGGATAACCAGAGTAAGGTTGTGGTATTGGAGTTTGCATAATTGAAGGTTGCAGATTGTTTAAGGGTTTGATTGTGAGTGGTTTGTAGGGTTACAGCTATGGTGTTTAGTGATTAGAAACCAGGAAAACCATATATTTGATATATTTGTTGCAAGTAGAGATATCTAGGCAAAAACTTTTGTTCCTCATATTGTTAATTATGAAGATTTCATTAAAAGTTTGTAAAACTTTTCGACTGTTAAGGATCATATTTTGAAACCGCATATATGACCAAAAGTTTGTCTTGTTAGAAAATTCCATGGATCATCATTGAAATTGTTCAAAGGATGTAAACTTCTTCTTATTATTGTGCATGATAAGTAAAAACTGGTTTGGTGTTTGAAGGAGAATAAGCCTTGCACAACCAGATATTGTGCAAGCAGGAAGGTAATTCTATTTTGAAGCTGCGGAAAAATGGGGAGGGTACTTTTAGGAAATGGTCTAGAGAATTGTTTGATTAAAGTATGTGTATAAAACAGAATTAGAATCTCTAGTCTCCGCTTTAAAAATAAAACAAAATAACAAAATTTTACAAGGTTCATGGTTTTTGTGCCTTGTTTTAATTTGTAGTTGAAGAGTGGATAGATTCGCAATCGAGTTTCTTTCCCACTTAAAACTTGTATGAATCAAATAGTTGTGCTTGGAATTGTGTTTATCTTATTAGGAAATCTTGTTACTTGAAATTGGATTGAAGAAATCCATTGTTTATGAGATGATTTCATGTGCATTGAAGAAGAGAAATTGATTGCCTGTAGAGAGAGTTTTAGATTGTGAGTTTGAAGTACGATTTGCTCCATACAATTGTCAGGCCAATAAATTCTCTGTTGACTTTTGAATTCATGAATCTCTTTACCCAATAAATGATCATCTCTTCCTTTTATCATTGAAATAGACTTTACGTCGTTCAAATATCATTTCAGGTATGGGTAATACTTTCTCTCTATCTTTTGAATAAATTATTATTTCTTCCCTAACATAGCAGATTGAAAGAAATTTTTTGAAGGAATTACTCCAAATTTATGTTACTTTATTAATTCCTACATTGTCTTTGCAGTGTTGTAGCAATTTGTTCATCCTGCATACTGATTTTTAACTAAGTTGTTTTCATTTTTTGATTTTTATTTATTTTTCTTGATTTAATTGATTTAGCCATTTTTCTTAAATTTTAACCGGTTGGAATTGGCAAACTCAAATTCTGCCTGAGCGAGATTACATTTTTATTCCTTCAAATTTGATTTATTAATTTTTAAACCAACCTATAATGTCAAATCTGCAATTTGTGCATACTGTTCATATTCCAAATTAGATGTTTAAAATGACGCTAATGAATTAGAATGTATAAAAATAGGAGTATGAGTATGAATGTATTTCTTAAACTATCCAATGACCATACACTTGTTAGCAGCAACAATGAAAGGATGAGTATCATCATAAAATTATATTATGATTGACTATAGCATCAATGTTAGACATAGAACTTATGTAAATTTGATACAACTTAAAATCAATTCCAATATATCTGGAAGAAGTGGCATATAAAACTATAAATTTGAATTATTTTCCATTAACAAACTTGCACAATAAATAAATAAAATCTTCTTTAAGAAATGACAACAACAATGAGTTATTGACGACTCTTATTATTTTGATTCTCCTTTGAGAACGCTGATTTATTGAATATATAACTTTATATATATATGGTGAAATTGAATTATAAGTTAATAAGAAATTATAATATTTTAATTATGGTTTATATTGCATATATATGTAATGTTAGGGAATTTAATAGTAGCCATATTTTCTAAACTAAGTGATTTTTGAATGACTTGTTTTAAAATCCAATCATGCATTTTGTTTTTAATCATAATATTTTGTCAAAATTCCATAATTTATTATATTTTAGTAGTGAAATTAAGATATTCAATATGGTTACAAATAAGTATTATTTCAGAATTTGAATACACTTTATATGGATATGGTAAAAAAAAAAGAAAAAAAAAAGAGAAAAGATCAAGTTATACATAAATCTCATAAGAATAATTTATAATGAAATTGGTGAAATGTGGTTTAAGTTTGTAATTGATGCAAGTTCTTGACTTGGTGAAGGTTATTTTCTTGTCCCAATTTGTGTATAATGATATTTATGGTTGCGTCTATTTTTTTTGTATTGGTCAAAAGTTGTAAACAATTCTTTCAATATCTTTTGTTAGAGTTTGTAGGCATCCTAGTGGTTAGATCAAAAACTTATAATAAGCAATTCATGTCATTAAGAAATTCCATATGTTAAAAAGAAGCCAAGGAATAATGACAATTTTTATGCTCCCTATAGCATGCACAATTTTTTTTTTTAAAAGGCGATAATGAAATTATGGTAACATTGGGTTATAGAAGTAATAACTGCATGAATAATTGTATGATGGGAATTGGATAACTTTGCAAGTAGATGCAAAATTGGAAGATTTAAAAGTGTCTAAATTGGAGGTTGAGAATACTTGTAATTGATGAGAATGTCAAGTGATAAACTAGGACGAAAATGATGATTAATTGTTGGAAAATGATATAGACTATGTAGACTAATATTAAACACGAAACATGAAGCCTAGGAAAAAGAATTATATAATGAAACCTTGAGAAGGACTACACATAAATTGATAAGGGAAGCAAATATGACGAGAGATTAAATTTCAAAGCTGATGAGACTCACGATGTACTTAATGAATTGTCAACTTCCTAGTTGAAAGAAGTGAAAATGAATATTGGAAAGCAATTGGTATCTTGAGGAAAACATGACAATAATAGTATTCATGAGATAACATAGAACTTAGAGGGATGTTGAATAATCTTAATTCATAGTTAGTATTCATTGTTAAATGAAATCAGTGCATGATAATAATGCTTAAAGTGCATTGTTGTTCTATATTTGATAAGTATTGAGATGGTTATCATATTAATGATGTTTCATGATGTGATGGTATGAGGGTATATGTGATACTTCTTTATTTATCTGTTATTATATAACGATGTTGAATGCTCATAATGGGTATGATATTCATAGAGATCATGATGTTATGATAAGATATTGACATGTGTTTCATTTATTACGTAAAGTCATGATATATCTTTGATGCAAATATGCTGATGTTATAACTTATGATGGTATTTCATGAGGAGAAGCATGTAATAGTTCCATACAAATTTATGACATGCATGAGCATGCAGTTCGTTAATTTTTTTTTTT
>APFE031011880.1:74461-87320 GCA_000404065.3 Pinus taeda | reverse complement strand
AGAAAAGTAAAGAAATAAAACAAGAAAGCTAAAAATCAAAGTTGCATGTAGACACATGGAGTGTGTGCATGTGGTTCCCCTTCCAATGTTGTTCTATTTAATAGATGGTGAGGAAGATGAGACACATTCTTGCATTCTATCTTTCCGAGATTTTATTTTTCGTTCTCTTGGGAGAATGGTATACTAAGACTTAGGAGCACTGGCAGTAGTCGTTGATTGAGGGCTCGGGGGTGGCCAGTTGTAGCAGAATCCTACTCAATTGAGCCTACGGTTGGGAGGAGAGTCGTCCCCAAAATCTTGTGATCATTTGGCAGATTGCAATTACAGGTAATATAGGTGAGCTCATTTGTAAGTATTTTTTTTTCATTAAGACATTACTTTTAGTTTTAAGGTGTACTGTTACATACAACCACTGATTTTCAAGCTACCACTTCTCCTTCTTGATTCATCTTTCATCCATTTTCAAACTAGAACCAATAGACCACTTACCTCGTAAACAATCAAATTTTCTCACTGCAACTATTCACCAAAACAACCTTACAAACACCTTTAGCAATCTCTAAATACTGATAAAATCACCATCAAATCACTTCCAACAATTTCTCATTACTAAACACACCAAATTATTCTAGTAACATCAATCCTTCCACCAATCACCAATGCATTCTTTTCATCTCAAAAACACCTTTTAGATACAAAATCTAATTCACCCTTGATGCATACCACCACTATGCATCTTGTTTAACCAACAACCCTTCAGCCTCTTCTCAACTCTATTGCTCAAATTCTACTTTTAAATATTTCTGGACTAATATTTTTGGATTGGAGCTTTAGTTAACTTGTTATTTTGATATTTGCATGGATTTTTCTATGTTCCTTTGTCCTATGCAATCTATTCTTATAATTATGCTTTCTAGGCTATCATTAACCAATCTGTTGTTCTAAGCTCAATCTGTGATTTTTTCTATTGATTTTTCTTATCCTAGCATTTTATAGAATTTAACTGGGATTTTCTATTTCTGGTAGATCTCCAGACTTAGTGTTTTTGATAAAAATTGCCTCTTTACTATCTATTATGTTATGTGGAACTTCCAATTCATTAGATGCCCACATTTTCCGAATTTTGTAACTTGCTGTTATGTTTGGCATGACTGCCAAACTCCAAGAGTTGTTGACATGTTGCATCCATGCAAATACAATGCAACACTTCCAAACAAAGCCTTTTTAATAGGATTCCATGCTAATTGTAAACTTTGCATTTCTTTTAAATGATATTAAAAACTGTTGTGAATTCCACCTGTGCACGCTGCTTTGTGCTTTAAGCCTTTGTCATGCTAGCCACTTAGTAATTTCCGCCATCAGACTTGGAGTTGTGACCATCACCTTCAACTTGGAGGTGCTTAACTTCTTTAGGAATTCGAGGGCTAGTTTTCTTCATTAATTATCTATGCCCTTGGTCTCATTTTCCACACATAACCCTGTGTCAGTGCTTAGCCAATAGCTCTCAATCTCAATTTATTGTTTGTGCCTAATTTTCAAAATTGTAGGCTCCTTTTGGTAGGCTTAGTTGTAGGTGGGGTCCTCCTTTCTTGCTTCTCATTAGCTCCTATTACATGTTGTCAGTTCGACATGTCTACGCCTTATCAGTCTAGTGCATGTTGCTTGAAACTTCCTCATTGTTATCTTCTAAAACAAATTGGGCTCTCCTTTACAGGCTGAGTTGTCTTAATGGGGTCCACTGCTGCAAACAAGTGCCAATCACCATGCAGCTAGGCTTAGTCAGCTATGGTACCACCATATTTTCCCAACACTTAGTCAACCCATCATTTCCCTATTTCGCACCTCCTTAAATTTATGTGTTCTAACCAATGAGATGACATCATGCTGATGTCACTTGTGCCATGTGTCATCCTATGATTGGTCCACGTGTCACTCAGAAATAGGCCATTCAGGTACATAAAAAAACCAAATCTATCTGCCACATGTTACGCTCCCATTTCATGGTGCTAATGTCATCATCATCGAATAGTATGTTGCCACCTGTCCTACTATTAGAAAGGAGACAGAAGGGTTCGAGGCCTTGTTTTTCCGAAAAATACCTTTATAATTTTTTTGAAAAAAACCACCAGGTTAAAGCCTCTTCTTGCACAGTGTTTCCTGGCTGATCCCTCATCGGTCTAATCCTTTATGCACTGCTCGTATCCTCTAGGGTTACCTTTCCGAGCTAGCCTCAAGAAGATGAGTTGTTAGTGTGTGGGCCTCCCACTTAAGTCTTCCACCAATGATAAGAATATGTTGTGTTGTGTTAGGCCACCTATGCATATCTCATGTCATCCTGCACTTGCCCTTAATTGTTCCTTAAGTTTTCGCCGAAGTACATCGTTCGTGCTTCCTTCACTGAGCTAGGTTGTGGTTTGGGCTTTGCCTTTCCCAATATAAATATTCTCCACTACGTTGTGTTATCCTACATCTACACACTTACCTTCTTAACACTCTTTAAATATCTTTTGGTGTATTACCGTCAGGATGTGTTGTAATGGAGGCTCCACCATATGGTTAATGATCGTGCCGCCCACTGCTTTGCTGTTCAAGCCACGTATTCCTGGCCCTCTTTATGGAAGCTCCTTCATTCTTGTCGTTGCCTTTGGCTTCTCTGCCAAACTTGCCTAAGTGCAAAAAGGGTCTCTAACCTCATCTTTGATATTTTGACTTAGAGTCCCGCAAATTTGATTAGTTCTATCCTTCAATTCAGGAGGTCATTTTCAAACTTCCACATAACACTGTAAATATCCTTTGGAGCTCTTTCCTTCGACTTGGGTTCCCCTTAATATTTAGATGATTTAATGCACAAGAAATAAACCTAAAGTCTTTGCACTCTCTTCATCCATGATTATCTTCATCCTTCTTATAATATATCCTAAACACCTATGTCATCTCATGCCATCTTTGCCATCCTTTGACAATTTCTAACAATGAAAACACCATCATTAATGCTTTGCAATTGCCATGCTTTGTCTTTTCCATTAGTGAAAACATATATACAACATTTATTAATCAAATTGATATAACAAAAATACCAACAACAAAATTCATGATGACAATCTTATGTAAGAGAGATTACTAACTTCATCATTGGTCCATTGCAAATTTGCTTTTAATGGGTGACATATTATAAAGATATTACACCAATTATTTGCGCTATGGATTATCTCATTTAAAAAAAATAAAAAAAATAAAGGGTAGACATAATCAGATTTCTTCTTTGTCATTAATACCAACCTAGATCCATCTATCTCCACATTTATTGTATGCTAAGAGGGATAAAATCCATTGAAATATAAATTGTTACTCAAATGAGTAATCTAAATTAAATTTAATAATATTCAGATTATAATATATTAACATTAATATAATTATATAATAATAATGATTTATTTAATTTTTAAATATTATCTTTTAGTATTGATATTAGATTTAATGATGTTCTTTACATGGCATGATAACAAAATTTATAACAATAGAAAAAGCTTCCATGCATCATGGTCTTTACCTCTACTGCTATTTAATTGATTTTTTTGATAGTGTTTTCTCACTAATGATGTACTCATTTTCCGATAATAAAATAAAATAAATAGCTCAGTACAATGAGCTAAGCTCCACACAATAGACTAAGTTTCTTGCTTCTACACAATAGGCTATGTTTTTCACACAAAAGTTATTAATTGTTTCCTTGGTAATGATGTATTCACTTTCCAATAAAAAATAAAAAAATAATATTATAGCTTATTGTGTGGAACTTAGCTCATTGTGGGAGCTCTGATATTGAAATGTGTGACAATCCAACTTATTGTACATTTGTGCATAAGTATGAACATTTTTGTTTAATAGTAGTATTTGTGTTTTCATTCCCCGGAAGTGTGAACTTTTTTTGTTAAAAAGCAATATTTGTGCTTTGGTTGTGCAAAAAAGTTGTCTATTTAAAATAATTATTGAAAGCAAAAACCATTAATGTCAGAATTAATAGCTATAATTAAATGCATAATAATCTATTAATAGTCAAGTTAATAATAAATAAATGTAATATCTCTTGCACTTAGAAGTTTAACTCATTAGTTATTAACTATTAAAAAAAGTTGATAACTATAGTGTTATACTAGTTCTCCATGTAAAATAATTATCAAAAGAAAGCATTAATGATAGAGAATTAATTGTTATAATCAAATGAAAATAGTTTATTAATAGTCAAGTTAAAAATAATTAAATGTAGTAGCAATTGCAGTGCAAAGTTTAACTAATTAATTATTAACTATTAATGAAAATAATTAATTTCTAGAGTATTATAGGTTAATAGGTTTCCTTGTAATAGCTATAGTATTATAAAAATGTAATAGTTTCAGGAAACTATTATTGTTGTTTAATTATTACATTTCATAATAGTTGTAGTTTATTTTGCTATTACTATTATGTTGCTAATATTTATAGCTTCATAATTAACGTCAAAAGGCTTATTAATTAATACCTATTAGCTATTATTTATACTTTCATTTATATTTTTAATATTAATGGTTTGTGGAGATATTTTTCCTTTCTTTTTCATTATGGTGAGGCACTACTAAAATGATTGAAATAGAAATAACCAATTTGAGGCATAGAGCATTTCTTGTGCAAAGCTTTCCTCACACGGAAATATTTGCACAAGCAAACCTTCACACTATCAAAAGCATAAAGAATTAATTTAGAAGAATTAATAGCTATAATTAAATGCACAATAGTCTATTAATAGCGTAGTTAATAATAGTTAAATGTAATATCTATCGTTGTGAAGTTTAACTCATTAATTATTAACTATTAATGAAAATATAGAAATTTTATTTAATAGTAATATTTGTGTTTATTGTTGTGCAAAAAAACTCTCCATGTAAAATAATTATTAAAATTAGAAAACTGTTAATGGGCAAGAGAATTAATAGGCTATAAGTTAAATGGACAATAGTTCTATTAACAATTATTTAATAATATTAAATGTAAATAAGTATTGAGTTTAACTCATTAATGATTAATTATTAATAAAAAAAAGTTAATAACTATAGTATTATAAAAGGTGTCCATGCAAAATAATAATAAAAAGAAATTATTAATGATGCAGAATTAATAACTATAATTAAATGCACAATAGTCCATTAATAATCAATTTAATAATAGTTAAATGTAATAGCTATTGGAGTATAGGGATTAACCAATTAATTATTAACCATTAATAAAAATGTGAATGTTTTTGTTTAATAGTAATATTTGTGTTTTCTTTGTGCACAAAAACTATCTATATAAAATAATTATCAAAATAAGAAAGAATTAATGCTAGAGAATCAATACCTATAATTAAATGTACAATAGTATATTAATAGTCAAGTTAATAATATTAATAATAGTTACAGTTTTATAAAAGTTGTCAATGTAAAATAATTATAAAAGGAAAGCATTAATGAGGAAGAATTAATATTTATAATTAAATGCACAATAGTCTATTAATAGTCAAGTTAATAATAGTTAAATGTAATAGTTATTGTAGTACAGAGTTTAACTCATTAATTATTAACTATTAATGAAAATGTTTAATCGCTACAGTATATTATAAAAATGGAATGGTTTTACAAACTATTGTTTGTGTTTAATTATTATAGTTATTAATAGTTATGCTCATTTTGCTATATAGTTTTATTTTTGTTTTCGAAATTAAAAAAATAATTACAATTTTAATAATTTGAATATATAGTTTTAGTTATGTTTTTGAAATTAAAATACATTATAAAGAAATAATTTCTCATGTTAAGCATAATCATCTAACCAATATTTAATTAATTTTTTTGTATAGTGTTTTCTCCTATCCTATCCACTTTCCAATAATAAAATAAAATAAATAACTCCACATAATGAACTAAGTTCTGCACAATAGGCTATAATCTCTCCATGATGAGCGAGCTAATTTCTGCACAATACATTAAGTTTCTCACTCCCACATAATAGCCTTTCGCACACAAGTTATTAGTTGTTTTCTAGATGTATTCCCTTTTCAATAATAAAATGAAATAAAAAACAATATTAATAAACTAATATGATAACTTATTGTACAAAAATTAGCTCATGGTGCAGAACTCTACTATTGAAATGTGTGGGGCTGTGGGCTATAGGTCTCACATTTTTTGAGTACAATGTTTTCTTAGTAATGATATTTATTTTCCAATAATAAAATAAAATAAATACTTTGCTATAGTTCAAACATATGGTTTATATGAATAGGACATTTTGTGTGGAAGTTTAAATATTTTTGTTTAATAGTAATATTTGTGTTTTTGTTCTCCAAAAGTGTGAACATTTTTGTTTAATAATAATATTTGTGCTTTAGTTTTGTAAAAAAGTTGCAAAGAGCATTAACGTGAGAGGATTTGCAGTTATAATTTGTACAATAGTTTATTAATATTCAAGCTAATAATAGTTAAGTGTAATAGCTATTGCAGTGTCAAGTTTAACTATTTAATTATTAACTATTAATTAAAAAAGATAATAACTATAGTATTGTAATAATTGTTCATATAAAATAATTATCAAAAGATAACACTAATGACAGAGAATTAATAGCTATAATCAAATGCACAATACTCAATTAATAGTCATGTTAATAATAGTTAAATGTAATAGCTATTGCAGTGCCAAGTTTAACTGATTAATTATTAGTTACTAATGAAAATAGTTAATCAATATAGTATTATAAGTTAGTAGGTTTCTATATTATTATAAAAGTTTAATAGTTTTAAGAAACTATTGTTGTTGTTTAATTATCATAGTTATTAATAGATATAGTTCATTTTTCTATTACTATTGTGCTGCTATAATTTATAGTTTCATAATTAACTCTACATAACTAATTAATTAACAGCTATTAGCTATTCTTTATACTTTCATTTATATTTCTATTGTTAATGCTTTGTATAGAGTTATTTTTATTTTCATTTTCATTGTGTGGAGACACTGCTAAAATGGCTAGAATAGAAATAACAAATTTAAAAATTTGAATGAGTGAAGAGTGTGCGTTTGTATTGAAAAAGGGTGTAGAGTTAGTATTGTACTATGCATTGCCTTGTGCAATGCCTTTTTGCATATGCAACTATTGCAATGCTAAAATTTCACTCATTATTATTACTATTAATGAAAGTTTAAAACAATTTTGTTTAATTATAATATTTTGTGTTTTTGTTGTGGCGAAAACGTTTTTCATATAAAATAATTATCAAAAGCATAAAACATTAATGCTAAAGAACTAATAGATATAATTAAATGCACAAATATCTATTAATAATAAAATTATTAAATATCAAATGTAATAACTATTGAAGTGAAAAGTTTAACTCATTAATTATTAACTATTAATAAAAAAATATAGGTATTTATAATAACCTATAGTAATTATAAAAGTTTCCATGTAATAGTAAGCATGAGAAGAATTAATAGTTAAATGAACAATATTCTATTAACACTCAATTTAATAATAGTCAAATGTAATAGCTATTGCAATGTAGAGTTTAACTTATTAAAAACTAACTATTAATAAAAGTGTGAACCTTTTTGTTTAATAGTAATATTTGTGTTTTAGTTGTGTGGAAAAGTTGTACCTGTAACATAATTATCAAATGAAGAAAACATTAATGTGAGAGAATTAATAGCTATTAATTAAATGCACAATAGTGTATAATAGTCAAGATAAAATATTGATTCTAATGGCTATTAATAGTGCAGAAGTTTAACTCATTAATTCTTACTATTAATAATAAAAATTAATATCTAATAGTAGTTATAAAAGTTGGGTCCTGTAAATAACTATCTAAAGAAAGTATGAATGATGAAGAATAAATAACTATAATTAAATGGGAATAGATCTGTTATCAGTGCCCAACTTGGTAATAATTAAATGTAATTGTTATTGCATGGAAAGTTTAACGTCAATAAATTATTAACTATAATACAAAATAGTTAATCACTATAGTTTAATGGTTAGTAAGTTTCCTTGTAATATCTATAGGTTTTATAAAATGTAAATAGTTTCAACGAACTATTGCTGTTGTTTAATTATTATAGTTATTAAGTAATGATACTTTATTTTTCTATAATAATTTTATTTATTGTTTTCGAATTAACAAACAATTATGTTTTTATATTTGAATATATCCCGGCTGCGGGTGATAATTAGGAGGGAAGGTACAGAGGCAGGCTTCCCACTGGGCAAGTGGCAGCCCAGTCCCGCCATCTGTCCTTTGCAGTTAAGGCCAACAATAAAATCAAGGCGGGCATGGAATAATATCAAGGTTCGCATGCAGGAGAGCAGTTATATCACAGTTAAGACAGCCGCCCACAGCAACTGCCCTCGCTCAAATCCACTTCCTTCGGCTTTCGGGTTGAACGTTACTTGTGTTGGTTCGCACATGGATGAAGGAGGCGCCGCGCAGTATAATTACTGCAAGCTGGTGTTGGTAATTCACCCTCCTTCACGTTTTGTTTGCTGTTTGGCATTGGGGATTTCATTGGTGTGGCTTGTTGTTGGTTCCTGGGTTCTGGAGGAGATCTTGGAGGTTCAGACCTCAGCCCTCGTCTCTGAAGGCCTTGGTCTCGTCCTCTGAGTGTCTGATCCATAGGGTATGTCATTTTCGTGCCCCTAAGCTCTGGTGCTGTCGGTTTTGGGTGTTCTCTCTGGTCAATTTCCTGTTTGTGGTGCCCCTGAGTGTTTTCACTGTTGGGTTTCTCCCGCTCTCCGTGCCTCTGCTAGTTTCCAAGCCTTTGAGCCTCAATTCTTGGTTCCCCGCGCCGTCTCTGTGCAGCCACAGTTCTCTGTGTCATTTCCGCTCCAGTTTCTCTGTCCTTGTCATTGTAGTATGCTGCGCGATCGGCTTCGCCTCTGTAGCCGCAGAGGCGGGTCTCGGGGAGGCGCAAGAGGTAGAGCCATTCCTCAGCGCTCCTCGTACTCCACGGATTCGTCATCAGATGGAATTGATTCAAGGAGCGCAAGGCGAGGCCGTGGGAGAGGCAGGGGGCGTGCGCGTGCTGATGTCTGTGAGCATAGCTCGCATCCCTCAACCCGGTTTCGCTTCCCTTGTTTATTGGACAATGCAACATACTATGTCTCGGTGCGAATTGAGAAATGCGACCATGCAGTTCCACCAGAAGTCCCTGCGGAACAAAGGCCTCCGTCTCCAATCCTGTGTGGAAGAGCTCAGCCTGCGGAAACCTCGGGTGCGGTGGCGGTGGCGGTGGCGGGACCAAGTGAGCCGGCAAAAGATGATGCGCCCTACACGGATTCAAGCGCGTCGGATCAATATGGTTGCAGGGTTGTGGAAGAGCAGCCCTCCACTTCTGTGGATGCTTAAGCCGAGCTCCAGGGCGCTCTGGTGGTGGTCCTAGCGTCTCCATGAAGTATGTCTGATATTTCTTGTTCTTTGTCTTTTCAGTGGGGTGTATTCTGCAAAGCTGAAGCTATGCTCAGCTCTTTTTGGGTCGAACGCGGTTTTCAAACGCGCCTATGTACGCTGTTTTATTTTCATCTGCTACACTGTTGGGTTAAAGTCGGTGTCTGTTAGCAATGTATGGGTCATTATGTCCGTCTCTCAGCTGGTTATGGTTTTTTGGCAGTCTGTGGGTTCTCCAGTTCTGGTCTGGGACAAATGTCGGTCTTCTGGTTATCAAGGTCAGGTGTCCAGTGGTGTTAAATCCATCTCAGCATGGTGAATTTTGAGGCAAGCCTCGTTGTAATCTTTCTGTTTAACCTTTTGTATAATAATAGAAGTACCAAATTTACAAAAAAAAAAATAATTTGAAAATATAGTTTTTATTTATGTTTTTGAAATTAAAAAGTATTATAAAGAAATGATTTCTCACTACAAGCATAGGCATCTATCTACATAGTGAAATCTTGCCGCACAAAAACTCTTCACACAAGATTCAACAACAGTTCTCTACATAGTGAAAGATTTTTGCACAAAACTCTTCACACAAGATTCAACAACGGTTCTCTATAGAGTGAAATATTTCCACACAAAAACTCTTCGCACAAGCTTCATCAATAGTTTAATTGACTTGAAATATTCTATGAATTTTTTAAGGAGGGGCATGCTTTTGGCAATTGCAATAGTCTTAGATATATGATTTGCAGTACTAAGTGTGGAGAAGTTCATTGTGTAGAGTAATGTGTTCTCTCCTCACTCCAACAATAGCTTAATTGACATGAAATATTCTATGAATTGTTTGAGGAGGGGCATGTTTTTGGCAATTGTGATAGTCTTAGTTATATCATTTGCAGTACTAAGTGTGGAGAAGTTCATTGTGCGGAGAAATGTGTTCTCTCCTCACTTCCTCACAACCATTCCCTCTTGTTGTGGAATCTAGTTTTTAATAATTTGAATATATAGTTTTATTTATGTTTTTGAAATTAAAAATAAAGTAGGTTTTTAATAATTTGAATATATAGTTTTATTTTTGTTTTCAAAATTAAAAAAAAAATTATGTTTTTAAAAATTTGAATATATAGCTTTAATTATATTTTCAAGATTAAAAACATCATAAAGAGATGATTTCTCATGTCAAACATAGGCATAATAAATGATAAGATATCGGCAGTAGTATGAGAAATTGATTATGCGGAAAAATGTGTTTTCTACTCACTCTCATCCATGTTGTGTAATTAAGTTCTTAATAATTTGAATATAGAGCTTAAAGCTAGAATGAGATACAATTACACTTCTAATAATTTGAATATATATTTTTATTTATGTTTTCTAAATTAAAAAATAATTAAGTTTTCAATAATTTGAATATAGAGTTTTATTCATGTTTTCGAAATTAAAAAACATCTACGTGAAGCATAGGCATAATAAAGGATAAGATATAATTTGCAGTAGTAGTGTGAAGAAGTTGATTATGCGAAAAAATGTCTTTTCTCTAAATTCCCACACAACCATTCACTCATTGTGCAGTTAAATTTTTAATAATTTGAATATATAGTTTTTAATTGTAATATGCAGGAAGTAGTGTGTAAATATTTGTGTTCCAAGTTAATAATTTCTTTTAGGATTTTAATTGTTAATATGTCTTCACACAATCTCAGGAGTTTGGGGAATGATATTGTGTTGAGATGCAAAAGTTGTCTGAAACTAGTTTATGCGAAGAATTGTAATGTATGGGAAGCCAGTGCATATAGCTTTACTCTTCAGCAATGTGTAGATCTATAAAAGCCACCATTGCACATGTAAGGGATCTGTAACATTGGTAAGAGTAGTAGCAGTGTTAGGAATAATAGAGTTAGGCATAACAATGTCAGTGTAAGAGCATTCACTCATGAGCTAGACACTCATAAAATTAGTTTTTTTTTAATGAATTGTGAGAGACTAATAAGTACCGAAAATAAAATGATCTCCGCCAGGGGAATAATTTACCATATAAGCTCGTTGAGCCAATTGAAAATTAGAAATAAGTTTTCCAGAAAATTGCAAAATTATTTCTGAATTTATAAGAAAATAGAAATATTGAGCATTTTCATGAAACTTTGGTTAAAAGTGCAAAAAAATAACAAAATTTTCAGAGTTAATGGACATTGACAATAAGGTGAATTCTATAGTCCATGATGAGGCAAAGAATAATAAAACTACATCAAATTAATATTTTCAAATATTACAATTTTGACATGGAAATATTTATGTCTTTAAAGATTTTAATATGTCCATATGATATAGCTTTTTCTTTTAAAGATTCATTTTAAAAAATATTTGATTAAATGAAATATTAAAAGATTTTGGAACACCATTTTCAATTCTTTATATTAAATTGTATTGTAGTTTTTTTTATTTATATAATTATTTTCGTTTTTGTTTTGGGCCAACATTTATTATTATTATAGTAAATATATGACATACTTACCTTTCCTTCGCACTAAGTTGTAAAATTGGCCCTTCCTTATCACCATAAAACATTAGCGCAATTCAATTCTAGGGCACATTTAACACATTAATTAATAATCGATATCACTCACAACGGTGTTTATTGCCATTAATTAATAATCGATGTCACTTACAACTGTTTATTAATATGCAATAAGGATGGTTTTTATTAGTATATATTTCATATGGTTCATTTTCTAAGTTAACGTATCATTGTTTGGAACCTTACGCAGCATTTTCAGAGTCTATGTTTAGATGATGGAAATTTATCTTTGACGTATGACAAACTTGTTTCTAAATATCAAGCTTATGGAACTTGATCACTCGAGATTGTGTGTAAATTTATTTAATGTCAAAATTTGTCACAATTATATCTCAACCTAAATTTGTTGAATACTTTGATTGTGGGCATTTCGTTGTGTAATAGCATGAATTCGCATTACTCTTAAATACAACTTTTGAATGATTGCATCCGTAACTTATATCCATGGCTAAATGGGAGTAATCCTTCTCCAAAATATGCCATATGTCAGATTTCTTAGTTGCATTGTGATATTTGTATGTTTTTAAATTTTGGAAATGGTTCTTCTAGTTATAAAGGTTTTCATATAAGTGTTGATCATGGTGATAAATGTTGGAAAGGATGGTTCACGTAAGTATTTTTATCTATGATTGAAGTGATATATTTAAGTTAGTAATAAGAGTATTTTGAGATTTAAAATGAGTTTTTTATAACACATCCCGCTACAGGGGAGGGGTAGCCCAAGATTTGAACCCAAGACTTCCGGTTCGGTGAGACTTCATTTCCACTGCCACTTGAGCCACCCCATGTGGATATTAATTTATTGTATTTTTAATTTTAAATTTTTTTTTTTATTATTTTA
>APFE031011880.1:60657-73524 GCA_000404065.3 Pinus taeda | reverse complement strand
TCTCTATGTGAGTTTATTGAAAATTATGTAGAGTGAGTAATTGTTGGATGCATATTGTATGCCCAATTTATATATTTTATAAGAAACATAACCTAGATAAAAATTATCCTTAAAATGGTTTAGAATAAGATATTTATAGTCTATGAAATGAAGGTATTATCCTCTCACTTGGGAACTTCAATATTATTATAACGACTAATCAACTATTATTTTAAGTAGTCATTTCAGTCACATTCTCTATAGAGAGAGATGAAGATCTTGTTTTATCTAGTAGATATAAATGAAACCCCAATGAATTGGTTGAGAATTTGTCTAGTACCAAACTATTTAATTATTTTCCTTCTCAATATTTAATATTTTGCAATGGTCTCATATTCATGTACTTGGTAAATGTGTCATATATTATGTGATGTTTGATATCCTTGATACAACCAAATAGTAAATTTTGACACTTAAATATCATTAGACCAACTCTAACATATAACTTTAACCATAAGGAGTTTAAGGCACAGTGAAAGGAGGGAAGCCTCAACATTACACCTACATACAAGAGATGAGTTAACAATTGACATGGCGACTAATGAGCTAAAAAATGACAACTAACTTAGCTAAGACTCCAACCCTAGGGAGTTTAAGGGATAGTTAAATGGTTGAAGCCTCAACATTGCACCTACATGTTGGATATGAGCTCACAATTGACATGACAATTAATGGGTAGACAAATAATAACTAACTTAGCTAGGAAGACAAATTAGCTAACAATTGACATGAAAACTAATGATTTGACAACGAAAAAATAACTTAGCTAGGAAGACTCTCATGATGATATCATTTTATCTAGTAGATGAAAATGAGAATGAATGACTCAATTGATAATTTATTTGGTAACAAGCTATTCAACATTTGTTCTTCCCAAGATCTAATATTTTGCAATGGTTTACTGAAGTGATTGAAATCAAATTGAATTCATTGTATTCATGGACTTAATGGTTGTGTCATAGATTATATGATGTTTGATGTTCTCGATACAACCATATAGTAAATTTAAATGATTATTAGACCAACTCTAATAATATATCTTTATCCTTAACGAGTTTAAGGAACCGATTTCTACACTTTATGGAGGAAAATATACTCTATCCACTGTTTTCATTTTGTATTTTTGACGTTGAGGGAATAAACACATAGGACAACATCAAAACCACTTTGGAAGCTGGGATCTAGCCCTGCTAGCTTCAAAGAGGGATCTCTATGTTTGATTTAGCTTTCTTTTTATATGAATTTTAGGCTAGTTATGTTTGTACTTGTTTGAAAGGTTTGGTTGATTTGAGTGTTATAATTTCCATTGGGCTATGGAGTCTATAAACTAAATTGGAGTTTGTTCATCATATTTTAAAGGAGTTCTCACTGGGAAATCTAGGTTGCAATAAATGGATCTTTTCAGAGTAAATGGATGGTGGAAAAGATGAAATGTAAGGTTCAGTAGAGAACAAAGAGAAATTAAGAATTATTTATATTGACTTCAGTGGAAAAAAATAAAATTAACGACAACCAAAATAAGATGTTCTTGATAACGAAGCCTATTTATCACAGTTTCTGTTGATCAAGCAGATTTAGAAAAACAGAGGAAAGAAATACCAACGTTTAAACAGATAAAGGCAAGAAACACATCACCATTCAAGGCACCACATGAATCCTGTAAAAGGTCCCTATATTATTGATGTTCCAGTACCTCAAAATTATAATGTGCAATAAAAATTACATTCGGAAATCAACATTAATATTTCGGACAATGAAGTATTTATAATAAAAATTACAATAATGCTTTACAAAGTCACTGCCAAACCAACAATGTATTATTAGCCTAGTTACAAACTAATATCATCTACTCTTGGAAAAAGAATAGGCCACACAGGTTGTTGAGGAAAACGGTGGCCTTGTTTGGATGGTTTTTATTGCTGAGTCATTCAAAACAGAATGTGATGCTGAACTGAGACTTGCGTTGGCTGTTGTGCTAGAAAAAATTTTCACTGACGCTGATTTATTGCTTAGTCAAATATATCAAGTAACTCTTCCCATCTCTTTTCATCTGCACTATTAAATTTGTCACCCTACGGTTGATTTCATCTACCTTTGTATACTTAGAAAAAGTTGGTTTCACGGTAAAAATGTGTTTTACCTTATTCTTCATGTGGAAGTCATTTGACATGGTCTCTAGAAAAGCCTTTGCTGTCATACTCCCTTTGATTCCACTGAACTTGATGCTGCTTTTGGCTACCTCTTTCATCTTCTCGATGTAGTCCTCCTGAGTGATCAACTTGTCATTGATGACATAGATATTGGGCAATCCATTCTGCATTAAGGCTTCAATCCTATTTGTAAATATGTTTACCTGTAGCTCCAAGGTCTCACACCTTTCCTCCAATTGGTCAATAATATTGTTGGGCATGGAATCCCCCCCCAAGGCATGTTTTGGAGCTGAAAGCCCAATTTTGGACTAAATCTTGTTGTAAAGCATTGCGAATTGCAGGCGCGGAGCTCGAAGTCATAATAGAGTCACAAGGTTATCCGCCCTAGTTTTGTAATGTAATGTCGGCTGGATAGACCTACCCATGGTCCGTAGACCATGGGATTGTATAAATAGAGTGAAGCTCTAAGTGTATAAGATAACTAAGGAATAATGAAGGAAGATGAGTAGTATAAGTGATTGAATCACAGTGTGAAGTGTGTCTTTGGGTTATAGAGTAGGAGAAGGATCTGCAATTGAATGTGCAGAGGCCTAGTAGTCCGCAGCTAAGTGCGCAGACCCCTTCAAATGAGTGCACAAGGAAAATCGAGTCTGTAACCATAGAAAGAATCAATAAAGAGAAGTTTGGTTATAATGTTGTGTATCTGTTCTTGGGTTAATACATGATTGATATAACTTGCAAATATACTATTTATTTAGTTTGCACACCTGTATGAATGTTTTATGTTGTTAAGTATAACTCAAAGCACTCAAGTAGGTAAATAAATTAACTAACATTGGAATATAAGGAAGGTCTTAGGTAATAGTGCAAACCATGGCACAACCTTGGGATAGGGTTGCACGAAGGCAGTATATTAGGTCGCGAGGAACGAGAAGGTGTGCGAAGCAACCTGTGCGTAAGGAGAAACCACAGAATAGTCGAACTCATTAGACATATCCAAGGTGTGAAAACCTAGTTCTAGCACCCTCCCATACTACTTCGGAAGAGTGGTTAGATTGCTACTTATATATGAAAATCCATGAAATTTTATTTGCATCCTTCCCTACTGAGTTGTACGAGTGAATGCGAGGCTAGTAGATAGCCAGGGAAGGTGTAAACTCGAAAAACCTATTGTGTGGACTCTAGGGTTGGTGCGCAAGCTAGAAGCATTGAAATATAAGATCACACGCGTTGTCGATCACTAGTTGTATCGGATCATAGGAGGGTTCATCACTGAATTACTAGTAGATACTTCAGTAAGCTATAGCGAGGTAGAACAATGCTTTCGCAAGGGACCGCAAGGTAAGTACGTTAAATATTTGAACACCTAATAAAAAATGCTACTGTGTGAAAAGCGGGTTATGTGAATAAATTGATGTTTGGGACTACGCAGAGTGGGAGGATCTACAGAAGAAAAGGTATCATAGAACTAGAAACTAGCCCCTTGATTTCACCTCCACACGAAGGCAAAGAAGAGCTCGTGAAGGTTTCACCAAGAAGTGCGATCAATATGATAAAGCAGAGAATTCTATCCATACCACCCCCACCCACACCACCACTAGTTTCACCATCTTCAGCCCCAACTTCACCCATACCACCTCTACCATCACCGCGAAGTAGTGTGGCCAAGGCGATAAAGCTACCAGTGTTCAAGGGAGTAGGGAATGAAGAGCCGGACCAATTTTGGTTCATGGTAAAAGTGGTATGTGAAGCACAGGGTGTCACAGACGACAATATAAAGAAGGCAAGGTTGGTCAGAGCTCTGCAGGATCACGCACCGACTTGGTACATTAAGCATTCCAATGAAAATCCAAATGTGGGGATAGTTGATATCCAGACTGCGCTAAAAAAAGAATTTAGAAAGCCAAAATCAGAGACACAATCGATCATTAGAATTAAGGAAATCAAAATGCTACTAGGAAAAACCTTGTGGGGGTTGGATCAAAGATTAAAGTGCATAATTTGTGAAGCGAACATGACCTTAACAGACGGGCAACACCATGAATGGTTTGTAGCCTTGTTAACACCATATCTATGGGACACGCTATCACAACAAAGGCTAACCACTCAGGCTAAAGCTTTGGAGGTCGCAATGAGATTGGACGAGACTCCAATACAAGATCCTAACCTAGGAGTCCAACAGATTCACACACAGTTGAAGAACTTGTTCCTTGAGATGTAGAGTTTGAAACAAGACAGGATGGCTCATCTAGAAGTGCACGATGAGCTATGGTGCGTAAAGTTCAAGGGCCAGGGGCACAAAAAGGACGACTGCCCAGTGTTCACGAATTACCTCATGGGAGGAGGACCAATGCCATTGAGACCAGAAGCACAAGTAGGACCAAGCGTGGTGCCTGCATTGTGGTGCGTGATTTGTTAGATAGGAGGGAAGCATGGTACAGATAACTGCCATCTATTACAAAAGTATACACAGAATTCCCAACAGTTGTTCTATAATTTCTGTAGGTCAGTATGCCATGATGAGCGCACCTATAGAAGTTATGAACTGATGATGGATCAGACTCCTACCTGCAGAGTTCAAGCTGAAACATGACCCCTGGATCAAAATGCAGGAATGGTGTGCACTGGATTTATGGGGCACAGACGAGGTCGAGGTGGAATGGGACCATGAAGAGGTTGAGGATAGTTGGTATGTTACAATTGCAGAGGACTGGGGCATTATGCATGCGATTGTACAAATCCAACGAGACCATCATGCTTATATTATACGTAGTTTGATCATGAGACGGAGGACGGTCCCACACTGATAACAAGGTTGTGTGATAAAGGAGCACTCCAACCTCACCCGACTCATGACCTACAAATGATGAGGTTTGAGCCACGCGAGGAAGACCTGAATGTCAATATCGTGCTCCAGAGTGATATCACGATAGGGGATGACAAAGGAAAGTAGCCCAAAGAGAGTACCTGGGTTCGTAAAGCTCCAACAAAGGAACCAGAATTTGATTTGGAGCACGCTAAGGAAACATTGATGGAAGCTAAGAGGAGTTTTGCGGATGCCTCCACTTCAAGAAGTAAAGACAAATTGGAGCCGGAAATGGACCCATTGATGCTCACTAAATTCTTGGAGACATGAATGAAGTTACTGCGCGACAACAAAGCTATGAAGGGGCTGCAAGAACTCATCACTAGATGTGCTATGACCATGCTAGGAGAATCTTCTGTAGTCCGAAAGCTCAGGAAGCACACAATGCGAACAGGAATGGAGATGAGATTGACCCCACAGATCAGGGAATATGAAATGAATCAAGTGATTTTGGATCTAGGATCGGACATGAACGTCCTGCCAAAGAAGACATGGGAGCACATGGGAAGGCCTATGTTGCAATGGTCTCCTACCCAACTGCAAATGGAAAACCAGTAGAAGAACCTACCTATGGGAAGATTGCAGGGAATCATGGTAGATATCTAAGGTGTGAGTGCGCTAGAAAATTTCGAAGTGATAGAGATTGTTGATGACAACAATCCTTATCCCGATGTTACTAGGAATATATTGAGCCACTGACATGAATGGAGTGATAAATCTAAAGAAGCGCAGGATGGTTTTTGAGAAAAAGTCACTATGCAAAGTGGTACCTTTGGACATGGCAGAAGGATCATGCTACACAGAACTAGTGTGTGACTACAACAACGATGACGATCTAGATTGCATCTACAAGATAACCATGCGAGAGAAAGATTGGGTAAATCCCATTGCGGATGGCTGAATATCTTAGGAGTGCGAAAGCTCTTGCACATCAAATTCTGATGAAGAAATTGAATGATGACAAAACCAATTATACGAGGTAACCACGCTCAACGGTAACATGATGAAAAGGTCACTGCGCTGCGTAGCAACAGAGGTATAAGGTTTGTATACGTACAATGGATTAGGTGAAGTCAAGGAGTTCCTAAACAAATTTTTAAAAGAAGTGCTGGAACAACAACGTTTCGATGCTCTAAAATGGGTATTGTGCATTATGCTCGCAAGGTGGTAGGGTACACACCAGAAGAGTTTTGAGGATTGGCGTGAATGCAGAAGGATGATGCGGCTATGATTTGGGAAGCCTCAGATGCAGATAAAAGCCACGTATGATGGGTGAAATGGCCTACGCGCCCACATTTCCTGATGGATACAGGCATATGCTGCGCAACATGTATGAAGACACATTGTCCTCGTGGTAGGAAACATGATCAATAAGCAGGAGCGTGCAAGACAATGGCGCAAACGACCTCTCTTTGTGGGACGGGGAAGTATGGTAAGATTGAGGGCGCAAAGGAATCTTCACGCAGAAGTTGTTGACAAAGTACATAAAGCACTGAACATAGTCCACCAGGTGAAATGGGTTGATTGGGACCTTCGCGTACCTGCAATACTATGGGATTATAGGAAAATGTGCAAGAAACTGACAGGACAAACACCTTTTTGATTAATTTATGGCATGGGAGCTGTTATGCCAATGGAGTATATTATACCTAGTCTGTGCATAACAACGCTCACAGGTATGATGGACCATGATGCCCTAGAAGAAAGGCTCATGTATTCAGAAGAAGTTGAGGAGGAACAATTCCTAGTCGACTTTCATCAACAAGTGCAAAAGCAACATGAGAAGGCTTGGCATGATCACCATATTAAGTTGCACACCTTCAAGATCAATGATTTAGTGCTACTGTATGATAGTAAGTTTGATAAATTCCCAAAAAAATTCAAAATGCATTGGCTGGGACCATACGTTATAAGGAGGTCACAGATGGAGGCGCGATATAGCTAGTCAAACTAAATGGAGAACCTTTCCCAGGTAAAGTGAATGGAAGCCGCTTGAACCCCTACATGGGTGACCTGGCTATCTGACTAGCCAGCAGAAGCACAGTCTTCACGCTCCAAGGATCCGGACAACTGCGTAGGACTATAACAAATGCAAGGGATACTGGCATAGATGCAGAGAAGTAGTTCGGATACAGAAGTCTCAGAACAATGTATGTAGCAGATCCATCAAGCAGTAGCTTAGTGTGTTGCAAACCTCCTCGCAGTTCGAGAACAGTTGGAGGGATTGCGCGCCAAGTTCTCCACGTCGACAGAGTGACTCGAGGGCGAGTCACAATGTTTGTGTTGGGGTCCTGTTGGGCATGGAATCCCCCCAAGACATGTTTTGGTGCTTAAAGCCCAAGTTTTGGCCGAATCTTATTGTAAAGCTCTGCGAATTGCGGGCGTGGAGCACGAAGTCATAATAGAATCACAAGGTTGTTCGCCTTAGTTTTGTAATGTAATGTCGATTGGATAGACCTACCCATGGTCTGCAGACCATGGGATTGTATAAATAGAGCAAGGCTGTAAGTGTATAAGATAACTAAGGAATAATGAAGGAAGATGAGAAGTGTAAGTGATTGAATCACAGTATGAAGTGTGTCTTTGGGTCGTAGAGTAGGAGAAGGCTCTGTAGTTGAGTGTGCGGACCATTGCAACTGAGTGCACAGGGGAAACTGAGTCTGTAACTATGTAAATAATCAATAAAGAGAGGTTTTGTTATAATTCTGTGTGTCTCTTCTTGTGTTAATACATGATTGATATAACTTGCAAATACACTGTTTATTTACTGCGTGCACCTGTACGAATGTTTTATGTTGTTAAGTATAACTCAAAGCACTAAAGTAGGAAAAAATAATTAACTAACATTGGAATATAAGCAAGGTCTTGGGTAATAGTGAAAAATGTGGCACAACCCCGGGATATGGTTGCACGAAGGCAGTATATCAAGTCGTGGGGAATGGGAAGATGTGTGAAGCAACTTGTACATAAGGAGAAACCGCAGACCGATAAAACTCATCAGACATCTCCAGGGTGCAGAAACCTAGTTCTAGCACCCTCCCATACTACTTTGGGTGAGACCTCAATCCACGCTCCGCAGGCTGTTTCCGAAAGGGCCAATAGTATTGGGATTTGCTTGGCTAACTAACTCTAAACTTGGGTCAGTCCCCAACAAGCCAACAAATATTCCTCTTAGTCAAGACTTTCTTGACGTCCAAAATAGTGGCAGTTCTGTCACTAACTCCCACTTCCTCCATCTCATATCTGGACATTGAATTTAAGAACCTAATAATATTGGCAGCTTTAGTTGTCATTTCTCCCAACTTTTCCCTTCCTTGCACAATGGGCTGAGTGGCCTTCTCTATTAACTCTTTCTGTTCAAATATAATTTGCGTAGAAGGCCAAATTTCATTCATTGAGTCAAGTATGTTCATCCAAATTGTTTCCTTGGCTTGGGCCAATGTCTGGCCAATAAATGTGTCTCTCTCTACCTGGCACAGATTTTCTAAAAGTCTCTGAGATTTGCCCAATTCAGTAGTCTGAGTAGCTTCAACTTTGGCCTTCTAGACTTCCAAAGCTTTAAGTTGCTCATGCAAGGTCTCAATTTCCTTTGAATGCAACGACATATTTTGCAATGTCTGTGTGACCTCTTCAACACTAGGTGTCTCAGTTGAAGTAGTAGGGGTAGTAGTTGTTCCTTTTGATGGAAATTGAGAAAGAGGTACAACATCCAAGGGAACAATGATCATTTTCAAGTTGTATTCCTTCTCCTTTATCATCTTTTCCAACTCTTCTTCCATCTGCCTGATCTGTATGTTTTGGTCAATAATTAGTTTCATCATCTCTACTTCTGACCTTCTTAATAATTTCTTCAGTGGAAATTACATCCTAAGGGTCATACCCTATCTTAATCACCAAGTATTCTAAAGATTTAATCATGTTGTCTTTGGCCAAGGAGGAGACCTTCTCCATATTCAATTGTGATTGTACATTTGCAAAAGAGACCTACAATTTGGATAAACACATGGAAATGTAAGTGAGAGTGGAGGATATCATTTCACCAATTTGTTTGTGCATCTCCATTTGATCAATGGGATGTATGTCCTTTGTACTAAACTCAAATGTGGTGCTCTTGTAGTCAGCTACTGATTTAGGTTGTGAATTTTGGGCCTCAAGGAAGGCCATCTCCATTCTGCCATGTTCAGTATCATATATTGATAGACGTCTACTTTGTGAACTAGAATTTTGCTTCCAGAATTGGTTGTAGGTGTTGTTCTTCAAGATTTCATTTCTGAGCTTTAGTTCTCTGTACCTATCAAACACTCTAGACAGTGTGTGTTTCTAGCTCAGTCTCCTTATGACCCTGTGAATATGAAGGTTCAGAAGGAGAAGTAGTAAGCTTCATGGTTACTAGTGGAGAAGCTGTGATGATGATAACTGACGGTTCTTCCATTTCTTTGTCTACTTCTAGTTTGTGAACCACCTTGTGCCTCTTTCTATATCTGATTCTAAATTCTTTGGCTTCACTCCATGTTGTAGACGATGACGCTTCCTCCCTCTACCTTTTGCCAGATTGTTCTTGAGGAACAAGAGTCTGCAAACTAGAAGTGGACATAATATGCTCCTCAACTTCTTGTAGGGTATTTTCTTCCCATTCCAACTGATTCACATATTGTTCTATGTCTGGCCTAGAAGTATGGATATAGGGAGTGTTCTTATTGTTCACTCTAACTTTTGAGATGATGCCTTAGGGGTCATAATACCATGTGAAGTTCAAGTTGAACTTCATCTCCTTCAATATCTTATCTACCTCCTCCCTTGCAGTTCTTGTGTTGCACACAAATGGGCCTACCTGTGTTTTAATCTTGAATTGTGCCTTCTTCTTTGCTACTACAAAGTGGATCCCATCCGAGTTCAACATTTGCCTGATATATTCTAGTGCAAATATCCTCATTGGGAGGTACTTTGGGAGCTTTTAGGATCCCAATTCACATCTGTAGACTCTAATCTCTATGTAGTTTCGGTAAAGGTACAAATCTCTAGCCTTTTCTTGGTCTAATAGATGTAGAATCCTTTTGATCTCCTCATTGATTCTGGGATGCACTACACTATAGAGAATTTTCATAATTGGATGAACAAAGTCTTCTATAAATTGTTTGTAGGTGAATTCCTGTTGTTCCTTCATGACCAATGAGGTCCAAAAGATCATTGGATGTTGATTCCTTGCATCATCCAATTTCTACAATGCAAAAGTGAAATTTTCTGCTTGATAATAGATGAACATGTAAATCCAAATAGAGGTGTAACTGAACAATTGATCCATGGGAAACTTGATGAAATGCTCATGGATATTGTCAGCCAAGAATTGACTGAAATTAAAAATTGTAGAGGGCTTGCAGTCTGTGGAAAATTTGGAAATGAATCGTAAAATAGGCTTGTCCACCCACTGATCAGAATGGTAGCCTAGGATGTGAGAAATGATAGAAATAATTAAATTTTCCTTATCAGGGAAAATGGAAGAAGGATAAGGAGGATTCTTCCTGGGAAATTGGGCATTCTCTGGTAAGAAAATCTAAAAAATCCTAGCTCTAGTGGCAAAATCTAGCTTTTGATAAAGCTGGGTGAGGGCTTATAGGGAGAAAGGGGCACCATTTTCCATAGAAGGGGAAAACATCATTTGATCAATAGATTTGGCTATGATGGAAAAAAGGATGTCCCCTGTATGTGCTAATTATGGCTCTTTGGGTAGGGACGTAGCAAGCTTGGCATTTCCCGGTGAATTGTGGGGCTTGAAATGTCACAGGAAAAATATAGTGGGGAAGGTTTGACTCCTAGAGTCCTATTTCATCAGTTTTATCAGTGTGTTTCTCCTCTAACGAGTAATATAACTCGAGGAAATCATAGTCACATAATGTTTCAGTTATCCAGTAATTCTTGTCTGCCAATGGTGTGTGATTCAGGTCTATAGAAGGTGGTATTAACAAGTTGATGGCCTAGTTTTGGGTCTTATCTTTAGGAGGCATGGCTATAGCAGTTTCTAAAAAAAATTAATAGACAAGGGAGTCTTACTGGGCTAAAAAAGATAGCCTGTCAGGCAAAAAAGAAAAAGGAGGTCAGTAACTATCGGGATGCTGGTGGCAAAGAAGCTCTGGATGAGGTAGTTGCAAGAAATAATGAATACCAGAAGCAATGATAAGTAAATATTGAGCATGAGAGGCTTGGGATTTATTTAAACATAGAGGCAGCGTCCCATTGGAAATGGCATAGGGTCGCTACTGAACGGTTACCTGAGAAAATTAAATGAGGAACGAGTATTAAGCGAGAAGGCATTTAATTGGAGCAACAGTCGAGATAAATTCCAGGTGAAGAGTGGTGGTGGGGGCACGGAAAGAACGAATATGGGATCGGTGATTTCCGGAGGGGGTGATGGGTAGTAAGCGATATCGACAAGGGAGGTGCGAAATGACCAAGACACGCCACGTAGCGAGTAGGGCCTGGTGGAAGAAATTGCCTTTCAGACACCCCCCCGGGTGGTAAAAGGAGTATGTGAAGGGGGTGCCGAAAAAGGATGATGGCCATGGATGGAGCGGGGGACCATATCCCAAGATGTAAAGGCGACGAAGTTTTAATCACAAACAACGAAATGATTTGTCCACTTGTGCTCACATGATTTTCATTTCAAAATTAGGATAAGGGGGAAATATACGGTGTGAAGCACTTTATCCATACACATATAATTACCCTTTGAACTTAGGATAAGGGATAAATAACAATTTTGTTTGAAATACATAGTGCATCGTATGCGCCTTTCCCCTCTTATCATAAATAAGGGATAAAATTTATGCATGCTGATATTTAAGCAAACTTGCAAATCTAGCTACCCTTAGCTAGACTAGCATTTTTTATTTTGATCTCTAGGGTGCACTTAGACTAGCAAACCCATTTTCATTTTTCTTTTATGCAGAAATAAAAACTATCTAACCTATCTCTTATTTATCCTATTGACCCAAATTAAACAGTTGGGTCAATGTCATTTTCTACCTAACTAATGATTTACCCAATTTAAACTGTTGGATAAACTTTTATTCTCTATCTAATTTACAAAAATTTAAAGAAGTCTAATCATGATTAAGCAGTATGACTAAAATAAAGCAAGTGATTGTGACATTTTGGACAAGTTGAACACAACTTTATTTTACAAAAATGAAGCAAAAACCATGTATGAGTAGTGGCATTTAGACATGCAACACTTTCAATATTATTCTTTTTTTTTTATTTTCTTTTTTTTGGTGGGGTTCAATCTTTTTCCTTTTCCAATATTTTTGTTCTTCTCTTTATTCACCTTCTTTATACCCTCTTTTATTTTTTTCTTTTTATTTGGAAATCATTGGCAGATTGACAAGTATTTACAAAATAGGATTCCTCATATACATCACTCAATTACCTTGAGATCCTATAAATTAGAGGACCCTAACACCCCCTCTGGATTTGAATGTATGAAATTCTAGGAGGAAACACATACTCTTAACCATTGACTTGACTCAAAATATACATAATATATTTATATTTATTTTTTAAATGAGTAACAAAATAGATTACATAGATTAATTTATGATTCCAAAAAATCCCTACCAAATTTGCAAAATTAGCCAAAAATATATATACCTAAAATTCCATCCACTACAAACTAACCTAATATCGACATAGATTAATTACAAGATTTAATAAAGACCTCAAATTTTTTACATGATACTCTTATATACTTTACCAAGTAAACTACACTTCTAATATAATAATTATCTTTATATAATATGAAAATTATAAATTTATTTA